>CAJGYO010000390.1:0-200851 GCA_904845875.1 Miscanthus lutarioriparius | reverse complement strand
GCTAGGTCCTCTAGCCCGTAACGTTGTCCTTAGACTTGTCGAGTGTCCATAGAGTTCCCCAAAAGTTCTCAGGATATTCTTTACCCCGTTAGCCATTACATCAATGTTATGTGGCGGGAAGAAGGTCATCGAGCAGGGGAGCCTCGTCAAGCCCGATTGATCCTGTTTCCTCCACATATCCCACAAAAACCACCTTCTTCCATTGGGCACGAGCATCTATCTAAACACGAACCTCGGCACTCACTCCTCAAATGCAAGTTTAGTGGTACTTGTCACTTTGACACCTTTTCGTAAAAGCTCTTGATGTTTTCTCTAAATTCATGGTTTCAGAGGAGGAAGGCCAGCGATGTTGGTGAAACAACTTAATACTTACCACCCTTCAACCAAATGAACCTCAAAACCCTTTCATACATCGGGTACATGGAACTTCCAGTAGAAACACACCCGGAGCGACGAATAACCTTATAATGCCCGGGGAAGTTATCACGAGGGGAGTAGTGGTACCAAACGCAGCATTTTGAAAGCTTGTCTTTGTAGCTCGATCATTATGTCCATACCGCCTTCTCCCAAGCGTGGATCAATTCATCAATCATAGGCTCCATGAACACACCCATATTACTCCCGGTGTCAAGGAATTATCAGCGACAAGAATACGTTATGCCGTTGAAAGGAGATCTTTGAGAGGGGAGATTGAGGGGATGTAACAAAAGCAGACTAACATGTATTATGAACATACATCATTCCATAAGTTGAACCATCATTGCGTGCCGACACGTACAATATTCACGACCTCAATTTGCTTGGTCACGATGTTTATCATTGAAATCGTCCATGCTTGACATCGCATTTCTGGATATACCATCTTCCTGAGGATTATACCGTTTGCCATCTTTGTGCCATATCATCTATTTCGCGATTCCTCAGTCATGAATAGTCGTTGGATCCTCAGTGAGGAAAGGAAGGTGTGGAGCACTCTCGCGGGGATCGGAAGAAGCTGCTTCTTGACCATCACGGAGTCTACCTCTAGGTACTGGAGGATTTACACTTTGGACCGATAATTTGCATCCCCGTGTTCTTTCCTAAATAGGGTGCACTTTCCTGGACAAACTTATATCTTGTCATACGACATCTTAATACGGAGGGTTCTACGCTTACCAGTACAAGTTAAATTGACAAGTGTAATCTTCTCCGGTAGCATGGTGCCAAACACGGCCAACATCTTATCGAAGCCTTCTCGACTGGAGTTTAACTCGGCCTTCAACCCCATTCTGCGTCTAATACGCATCCAACTGAGAAATCATTGTACGCCGTGAAGGGGTTTCCAATGTCAAAGTCCAACATTTTGTGTAAGTCGCTACGGATTCCTCCATCTCCTCCTTCTCATCGTTCGTTAGTGAGTGAGCTTGGTAAGCGATCATCTAGCATTATATGCATACAATTCATCATCATCAAACCCTCGAGTGCGTCTCACCACCTCTACGCTTATGCTGATCTACGCTTCACCATGATCCCTTAACTACTAACTGTGAGCGTATAACCATTGAACACAAGATGTCTACCCATGGTCTTCTAAATCTACTTTTCCTGTTGTCACATTTCTTGGAGACACCAAATCTAGAAGAATGTCCTCCTACTCCTGGGCCAAATGCATGTTGCTCTAAGAAACCATATGTCCCTTCACCCATTCATAGAAGTAGTCACTCCCATTTCTCATGCAAGTGTACATCCGCAATTGACGTGATCCCTCCTTTAACATTTACAACATAGAAAGTATTGTGACCATCAATTGCATCTCTAGCTGTGTTCCTCTTGCTCTAATAGGTGAGGATAGATCCTAATCAAACTTGCTGCATAGATGGTCAGATTTCATGCTCTAAACTCCTCTCCAAGAGATAAATTTGGCGGCACGTCCCCATTGTTCTCGATACGTCCTGCAAGGGAGTGTGTGTATCAGGAGAACTGCTGAGGGTGTTGCTTAAAACTCCTTCGGACCGAGCTGAGACCATGAAAACAACTTATCTACTATCCACGGCTGTCTAAAAAAGCAGTGGACAATCCAAAGCAATCTGGTCCAGCAGATCGCAAAGATCCGTGATACCTACGACCCTATCTCTTTCTGGATGGGAGGCGCTTAAAGCTGGGTTACATGCAGCTCCCTGATGAACATGCGCATAAAGAGGTATATTTATACCTAGGTGTTTGGTGAAGTAAGGCTAAGCGGGGGTAAGGCGAATCGTAGCCTTGATGGCCGCAGCTGACGTAGGCGTAATCCGTGACGTGACGGCGATAAATAGAGCGATCGAGTCCTCCGGAGGTCCCCTCGACTTACTCTTCTCCTGCATAAAAAAACAATAGGTTATTTTTGTTCAAAATTTAATTTGCACCTCCACCTGCCAAGGGAGGTTTCCAAACTTTCTACAAAAAAATGACATGATGGCAGACATTCACAATGGCACGTAAGGTCGACCACCTACATGACACGGCCTAAGGCCCTCATATCAACTTAAGCATCAAGTACACAACCATACTCTGAGCCTAAGGCCCACACAACCCACATCTGACCTGACGAAGACCGACAGCGGAGAGTTTTACCTAGGGCTGCCCCGGTGGAGTCGGTAGCCGCCCAGATCAGGGGGTCACTTTCTTCTCGGCCCAAGCGGGTTTGTCCAGCGTTGGTGTACCCTCTCCCTCCCCTTTCTTCTCCTTTTCCTCTTCTTCTCCTTCTCTTCCCTTCCTCCTTATCTCCTTTCTCCTTCCTCCTTCCTCTTCTTCTTCTCCTTCAACCTCCCAACACCCTCCTCCTCCCTCCAGCAGCCGGTGCGATGGGAAGCTGGCTTTGGGGTTGGGGTTCGAGGCGGGAAGAATGACGAGGCCAGGCGGGAGGGCAGGCGGGGTGGCTGACCTCCCACCCTCAGCTCGTGAGACCCAGGAGCAGGCCAGCCCCGACTGATCGCCTTTGGGCGTGATGGGGCAACCGCTAGGTGGCGAAAGCTACAGGCGGTGGGGTCTGTGAGCCTGTCGAGACTCATGGCATGGCCCAGGTGTGTGTGTGAGTCTGTGGCCAGTGATAGTGGGCCAGGGGTGCAGGAGTCTGTGTGTGAAAGGTGGGGCTGTGAGTGGTGAAGCTCAGAGGCAGCATCTCTGTGTGTGGCCAATGGTGTGTGTGTGGTCTGTGTGTAAGGAATGGTGGATGTGATGAATTAGTGAAATGGTATGCGATGGGGAGGAGATGGTCGTGGATTTTTTTCACAAGATTCCGTCGGGAATTTGGGAACACCCGACCGATTTAGGTTCCGGTCCTGCCGAGGGCCCAGATCCAGGGCCCTCGGCCAATTTTTTATTTTTGTAAAAATTCTTTGCAGGAGCCACTTGCGGAGCCCCCATGCAAAGAGCCCTCCTTGGCAATTTTTTGGTTTTGTAGCCTAGCTTTTTTGTGGTGCTACAATACATTGTTTTGAACTAAGTTTTAAAATTTAGGCCAATTTTGATTGTTTTTGTATATTTTCTTAATTTATTTCGATTCTTTGATTTTTTTTTTCAATATGTCAAATTTGAACTACATGTGCATGAAATATTGCAATGTAGTGTTTCAAAAAATGTTATTCATGTTAATTGGTGCATGTTGAGTCCCTATCCACGAACTCGTGCATCAAATTCTCATGTGATCTTGTTCACATAATATGACGACCGACTTATTGGAAAAGTGTTTTAAAATTATATAAAATCCATCTGAAGTCCGAAAATCACGAAAACTTGGCGAGATGTCATGTTATCGAGGGTGCAGACTCAAGAAAGGCCTCTTTATCGAGGGCGTTCTTTCGCCGAGGGCTCTCGTGGATGGCTCTCGGCAAGAGTGACTTTGCCGAAGGTGCTCCTCAAATTTGGCCCTCGACAAAGTACGTCTGCTTTCCAGTGGTGCGTGTTTGTGTAGGGGAAGAAAATGGAACTTGCCTGTCCTTATTTTAATTTACAGCTGTGTCCCAGCAAATCCTTGGATGGAAAGTGGTGTGAACATTGACTGCCATGTGTACTGGGAGGAGAAAAAATGAGTCGGTTAAGCACACGGTTTCGTATCCCTTAGCTAGGAACATGTCATAAATAAGACGTCGTAGCTTTCTTAGATACCTAACTTTTGCTATGTCTAAAAAAAACTAAAACGTTAGTGTATATATTTTGTAAATCAGTCCTACGTTGTTGTACACGAATGCATACATGATTCCTTACATGTACCTGTCGTCGACGTGATTTTTATCTATTTGTAATTATATATATGTTTGTATGTATGTACTATGACTATGTCTTAGCAGTTGGCATATCTGAAGGTAACTATTGGTTGTACAGATGCATAAAGGACAATGGACATCGTTTTGTCCATTCCCGGCCGGTTACATAAAACTATATACAGAAGAAACCAGCGGCAAATTTAAATAGACCCAAACTAATTAAACATGGTATATATAGTATCTTAAGGTAAAGTAATAGTACCCAAGTAGTACGTACTATATACATTTATTTTATTTTGTTTGTGTCCATGTCCAGGTACGCTTAACGTCGTCCATGCACGAATATATTTATTTATTATTTATATAATAATAATATGGGACAGAAGAAACTAAGAAATGTGTGTGTGAGGTGTACCAGCTGTATATATATATATGATAAACCTGGAGACTGGGGCTGAGGACAACCATGGGGTGGTTTTGGTTGCCCCGTGTCCTCATCACACTCACGGTCCCGTGTCCTCATCACACTCACGGTCGCCATTGGCTGGACATGCATCATCCTTGTGTAGTCCCTTCATCCTAATTTAAATGTACTTTTTTTGGCATTTGAAATTTGTTCCAAAATAAATGTGTTTTTATTTGTTGAAACAAGAAAGGAATATAAATGTCAATATGGTGGATTTGGCAATGCGTAGTGTAGTCGACCAGAGAACTGAATGAATTGATGTGATCCAGTATTACTGTTTGTCGACATTGAAGGGAAAAGAGCTTAGTTAGCCAGTCGGTGCAGAAATTTGAAAAAGGAAAGAAAAAAAACAATTACTAGTGTATTCTTCCATCCACAAAAGAATGCAATTCTCACATCTCGATGAGTCAAACAATTCGAACTTTGACTAGAATTATATAGAAAAGTATCGACACTCATGAAACAAAAATAAGTATCATCAAATTAGTTATAGAATATATTTTTATAATAAATTTATTTAGAGATTTAAATGCTAATATTATTTTTTTATAAATTTGGTCAAATTTGAACTAATTTTATGTTCTTTTCTGGACTAGGACAAGAGACGAGAGGAAACAATGTGTTTCTAGAGAGAGAGAGAAGAGGAGTTCACGGACGGACGGAGAGGCTGAATGAAGCGTGCGTGAAGTGACGCAGAGTTGACCTTGGACCAACCAATAATCGTTGGTTGGTTGGTTGCCGGTGCTGTGCATGCCGGCCGTCTGCTCTGGTGCTGGTGGTTTCGTTTCTTCTGTGGGTGCATGGACACGTGTGCTACGTACGTACGCTGCGTTTGGCCAAAAGCCAAGACGGCAAGCAGCAGAGAGAGCTCAGAACGAAGCGAATCAATGGCGCCAGAAATGGATCAAACAAAGCGAAGAATATATAAATTTTTTTATTTTTAACATTTTTAAACTATTTTTAATTCTAACGTTGTTTGTTTTTTAATAGTAATACTTTTGGACGCATGTTGTTTGCATGACGCAACAAATTCACCGCCACGCCATGCATGGCGGCACGACATCGAAGGCGGTCAGCGGCATGGCGATTCTTGATGTGGCGGGCCCGACGCCATGTGCATCATGGCATCATGAGGCGAGGCTTTTACCACCATTAAGTGGCTGGCTCCCTCCTCTGTCTATCTGCCTGACTCGAGGTGAGGCCGCCATTTCGGCGCGCTTCCATTGCCTCCCGACTCCCCCACGGTCGGCCGACTTTCCTCCCTTGCGGCCCCCTCCCTACCTTCCCGAAGCTCCTTCTCGGCCTTGTCAAGGTAATGAAACTCCTCCTCGGCCTTCACGGTGGATCGAAGGATTTGAATAATTAGTTAGGTATGGAGAAAAAAATATGAGTTTGTTAGAGCGTTGGATTGAAGGATTAGGATTAAGATTGTCAATGTTAAGATTAATTGGTTAGTTAAATTATGATTACCACCATGTATGCTAAGGTCAATTTTTATATGAATTTTGCTTATTTGAGTTTGCATCTCAACTTTTATATGTGAATAAATATATGGACACACGTTTGATGTACCAAATTTTATTTTTAGTGACCAAAGTATAGCTTTTATATAGTTTGCATGTTTACATGTAAGATAGAGTCTCTGCACCAAAGTGTAGGTTATATTTTATTTATTGTAATGCAAATGGTTCTTATTGACATTAATTTGTGATGTTTTGATTTTTTGTTTATTAAATTACAACTGCTTTTGTTAGATGCAAAACATGTATCGAGAGGAGTTTTGGTGAAATCGGGGTCGTCCTAGAAATTATACCCCGACAACGTCTAGCAAAGATGCACCCGTCCCTCTGACCTCCACCGTCCCTAATTGTGATTGTGGTTTCCGCCGACGTGTTTAAATCTTGACATCCGGAACCACGGCGCGTTGCTTCTACATATGCAGTCGTTTTAATGTAAGTAGGCTACTAATATTTTGTTGGAATCTTGTTATGTAGGCTCATGAGAGGTGCATTTTCTTTCAGTGGATCGACGGTGCAGACAAGTTTGACCCTAGGTACCTTCTTTTCGACGATTGGTGTAGAGGGAGACATCCACGTGAACACTTCGAGCGGTGGGTTCCACCCCCTAACCCCCGCCAATGATGGCTAAGGAGAAGCACCTAGCCACTGTTAGACGACTCGAGGAACCTCCTCTGTGCGAATGCGGAGATCGAACTATGATAAACCCTAAGAATACATTAGAGTTTGTGTGTCCGAACAAGCACGAAGTAAGTGAAAAGTGTATCTGTTTAAATATTTATCTCTATATGTGTGCGTGTACTAATGTATTCTCTTGTAGCGTTATGGATTTGTGAAGTGTCATTTAATGAGTGGCTCTACGGTCCTAAGAATCAATGGTCGGAGCCACCAAAGGCAAAGGAAAAGAAGAAAGAAAGGTTAATTTACAAAGCACCTCCAGTCATGTGCGAATGTGGTGTTAAATCCAACTATAGTCTAATCCCTTTGGAGCTTGGAATAGGCCATTATTGCGGCCATATGGTTGACTATGATGAGGTTGGTTATTTTTGTGGTAAATATGAAATTGTATTTTGTTTCTTTTGCTATGATATATATGATATAATTTTTTGTTTGAACAGAGCACTAGGAAATACAGGTGGGAATGTTATGATGGTCAAGCTAAGTTCTTAGATGAACTGAAGGGGGGCAAGTAATTGCACGGAAGAGGGGATATGGACCTGACTACGACAACCTATTCGTTAAATAGCACAAAAAGAAGATGCGTGAGTTTTCTAGACAGTAGCATGATTATTAACCCGATCGATGTTAGGCTTGACAAATGGGGATGGAGAGACAGAGGCGTTAGAGGAAGAGAGGCAAGGAAGGATGCAAGGAAGGAGACAAGAGTACAGATGCAGGTCTTGAATGCCCATGTTGTTGCATTGTGTGCCAGTGAGTGTTTCAAAGCCTTTTTATTTTCGTTGCCTGATTTTAAATGTAATATAATCGTGTTGCTAACTGGTTGCATTTTATACATGAAGGGATTGGATGCAGCGAGGATCCTACCGCAGAGGTGGCCTGTGCAAGGTATGAGGAAAAGAAGTTAGATGAGTACAGAATGCGAGCTGGTCACACCGTCCAATCTCTGATTGTGTTGGCTGATGATGGAGACGAGGATGAGGACGACACTGCCAGGTTAAGCGATCTCATCGCTCTAGTGGAGGTGGGCTTGTAGGCAGAGGAGGATGAGGAAAACACTGGTAGACTTAGCGAACTTATTGCTCAAGCAGATGCGGAGTTGCAGGCGGAGGAGGACGCGTTCTTCTCTCAGGCCGCAGATGAAGCGGAGGCCGCTTACTACAGGCGACAGACAGATCAGGGCAATGCAGGTGAGCCTAGCCACATGAGCTAGACGGAGGAGGACGCATTCTTGACTCAGGCCGTAGAGGCCGCAGATGAAGCGGAGGCAGCTTACTATAGGCGATAGGCAGATCAGCGCAATGCAGGTGATCCTAGCCACAGCAATGAGGTAGTGGTAGAGGACTGATACTCGGACAACGAGTTGCTTACTGAGTATGTTTCAGACTGAGGATTGATAGAGGTGTGGTAGAGGATTGGTACAGGTGTGCTAGTTCAATGCTTTAGATTTGGTATTTGTATTGTAGTATAACTTTCTCAGTGCTGCATTGTGTTTCATTTGAACTATTTATGTATTGCACCCATGTAACAAACACTGTTTAATTTTTGTAACGGACATTGTGTTATCTCATAAAACTTTCGCCACAAAAAATGGTATTACAATGCTGTAATTTGCAAGTATTTGTTACGTTCTCGATATATAATGCTTTTGCTTTTGTCATTGTCACACATTCGGGTATTACTTTTGGGTCTTAGTTTGATGCCCATCTTATCCAAACATTATCTAGAAGATTGTACCAATCACTAATGACCTTGTGTCATGTCTATGCTATGTTTTTTTAAAGATAAATAAAAAGTTGTTCTCACCATTGCGATCTTTCGAAACCCCCTAAATTATATGCATCAAAATCTTGCTGCTGCTTATGTGCTCAGAAGGGAGTCTGGCCAGCGCCTAGCATGGGTTTGTCGCGCCATCGTCCACGGTCAAACCTCCCCTTCAGTGTATAATCACCGCCAAACTTTCCATTCAAACAACCACAAAGATCGCTGAAGCTAGAAGGTTCATCAAACCATTCCAATTCTTCTTCCATATCCTCAAACATAGCATCTTCTCTCCTAACACTTTCTCCGTAGAAAACTCTAACACAACAATCCATCTACCAAGGCATTTCAGAAACTTCATCAGGTCATTAAAATCGTCGTGCGTACTAACTAACTGACTACACCTATACTAACTACACCTATACCAACTAACTAAACTAACTAATCTAATATTAATACCTATACCAATAATTCTAACTAACTATACTAAACACACTAATATTAATACCTATACTTACTATACTAAGTAACTTTACTAACTATACATATCTAGCTAACTGCAAAACTATACATACCTTATATTTACTAACTTGACTAAATATCTTTGCTAACTAATTATATAAATCTCTATCTAGTCAAACTAAATTTGAATCCTAACCCTAGCAAAAAAATTGACAGAGATATAGAAGAGCATTACCTCGACAAAGATTATGGGTCACCACAATCCATCAATGAAAAGGAGATGGCCGCCGGCGGCAATGGCCGGCCGGCAGCGGCCTACTTCTAGAGGGCGGCGGCAATGGCCGGCCGGCGGCAATCCCCCTTCTGGAGGACGACGATGGGTAGCGCAGCATTGTCCTTCATGGCTCAAGACAATGCGGAGAGACGTCGGGGCAACGACGAGGACAGGCAGCGCGCGGCAGTGGGGAGATGGAGGGGCGGCGGCGGTAGTAAGGGAGGCAACAAGACAGGGGGAGATGGAGATGAAGTGAGGGAGGACGGGCACACGGCGGTGGGCTGAAAGCTCTAGTTTGGTTTTAGTGAATTGATAAAACCCTAAGTGTTAACCTAGCTCATCTAAGTGGTCATGAGATAGGTAGCATTATTCCTAGTGGTGAAGCAACGGTGAAGATCATGATGATAGTGATGCCATGGTGATGATCAAGTGCTTAGACTTGGAAAAGAAGAAAGAGAAAAACAAAAGGCTCAAGGCAAAGGTGAAATTGATAGGAGCTTTTCGGTTTAGTGATCGAGACACTTAGCGAGTGTTATCACATTTAGGATCGATAGCTGTATTATTAAGAGGGGTGAAACTCGTATCGAAATGCGGTTATCAAAGTGCCACTAGATGATCTAACTCATTGCATATGCATTTTGGATCTAATGGAGTGCTAACACCCTTGAAAACATTTGTGAAAATATGCTAACACATGTGCACAAGGTGATACACTTGGTGGTTGGCACATTTGAGCAAGGGTGGAGAAGTTGGTGAAGTGAAGGAGGTGATAGTCACTGAAAAATAGTGACCGAACGCCGGTCACGTGGTGGTCGGACTCGAGGAAGCAGCGTCCGATCATTTATAAAATCAATGGTGTGCTTGGGCTACTCTCGGCCTGAGACCAGACGTAGGTGACCGGACTCTGGCTGAACATTGTTCAGCGTCCAGTCCTACTGATATGGCGGTGCGCAGAGAAGAGGAGCGGACGCACCAGCGTGTCCGGTCATGGTGGACCGGATGCGTCCAGTCATGATTTTGCCTCTCTGGAACCTTACTGGAAACGACCAAACTCTAGTGATGGAGCGTCCGGTCATTTTGAGCAGTGCGTCCGGTTGCAACTTAACACGTGGGGCGAAGCAGACTGGCCGTTAAGATCGAGCGCTCAGCATTGAGGCTGATGACACGTGGCTAGCATCGGGCGACTGGACACTGGGGTCCTGCGTCCGGTCAACCTGACCGGTGCGTCTGGTCAACCCATGTTTCACTAGACAGAGGAGCCAACGGCTCTATTCATGGGGGCTCTCTATTTAATCCCCATAGCCGGTTCAAGCTCACTCTCTTGGCCATTTGCGTTGACATAACAACCTTGTGAGCTTAGCTAAAGCCATCCTACTCATCTTCATCATTGATTCATCATCTTTGTGAGATTGTGAGTGAATCCAAGTGCATTGCTTGAGTGTTTGCATTTAGAGGCACTTGGTGTTCGTGTTTCACTACGGGGTTCGCTTGTTATTCTTGGTGGTTGCTGTCACCTAGACGGCTTGGAGCAGCGAGGATCGTCGAGCGGAGGTTAGGATTGTCTCCGGCTCCGATCATGGTGATTGTGAGGGGTTCTTAACCCTTTTCTGGTGGAGAGCCAAAAGGTAATCTAGTAAATTGCTCGTGGGTTGTGTGATCCTCATCTTGTATTGGTTGTGCGACACCCTATTGAGGGTTTGGCGTATGATGCCAAGTAGCGCGTGAACCTCTAAGTGAGTGAATCGTCACAACGAGGACTAGCTTACCGGCAAGCAAGTGAATCTCGATAAAAAATCATTGTGTCATCATTTGATTCTGAGGTGATTGGTCTTCATTGGGCCTTGCTTAGATTGCAAATTTTTGCAACCTTTGGACACTCAGCAAGCGTTTGCTTTGTATTTGACAAACTTTGTCCGATCATGGACTAACTAGGCTCAAAAGATCCGTCTCGTGATTTACTGACCAAAACTGTAAATTAGTTATTTTTTACCTACATTTAATGCTCCATGCATGCGTTCAAAAATTGATGTGATGGAGAGAGAGTGAAAAAACTTGGAATTTGGATGCAATTTAAACAAGGCCTTGGTATTCATTCTTGTGATTGATTGGTTCATTCCTCGACTTGGCGGTACAACCATCTTGCTCTCTCTTTATATTACCTCAAACTAATTGTCAAGCCCTTTAGTGTAGCTAGTCGTGAGAGCTTGTTAGTTTGGTTAGTGTGGCTCTTTAGTTAGCCTTTGAGAGCACACTAACTTAGTGTAGTGACATAACCGTTGTGTGGATAGAGACTATAGAAACTAGAATTGTGGTAGGTGGCTTGCATTTTTAGTAGGCTAGCGCAACACTCGCTTCGCCTCATATTTGTCTAACCGGCTTGCTAAGTGTTGTTGTAGAAATTTTTAATAGGCTATTCACCCCCTCTAACCATTAGGACCTTACACGGCGCTGGCAAGGGAGCGCTGCAAGTCTGGCGCACTTATCGGGCGCTATTTGGGCGAATGGGTCGGCATGGTGAGCATGGCGGCCAGCCAAGGGAGGGAGTGGTGGCGTGTTTTTCTCGTCTAAGGACGGAGACACCGAGAGAGGAACAAGAGGTTTACCGCTACCGTGACGGATGGTGCGTCAGACCTACCACGTCAATCGGTCGCCAAGAATTGTTGATCGTGACTTCGCCACTGCAAGGCCGCCATACA
The DNA here is from genome assembly GCA_904845875.1 of Miscanthus lutarioriparius. Taxonomy (NCBI): domain Eukaryota; kingdom Viridiplantae; phylum Streptophyta; class Magnoliopsida; order Poales; family Poaceae; genus Miscanthus; species Miscanthus lutarioriparius. The sequence continues at coordinate 188,774 of CAJGYO010000390.1, read as the reverse complement.
CATATGCATGCCAGTGAATTAGCCGCGCCGTGCAAACAGACGCGTCCAAAAATAATAGTTTTGAAAAAAAAATTAAACAGTGTTAGTTTTAAAAATAGTTTAAAGAAGTGTTAAAAATAAAAAAATGCAATATATACATACATAATATCCGTCTGCTCTTTTGCGTCATTGTACATGCATGCATCCATCGGTCCATGCAGTAGTAACACGTTACACGTACCAGGAGACAGAGAGAGGAAGGGTGTAGTAGAGTGTACTCTCTCTGACCCAAAATAGATGACGTTATGTGATACAGGTAAGTTAAATTTTTTCAATTTTAACTAGATTTATAAAAAATACGTGTAACATTTATATCTTCAAATAAATTTATTATAAAAAATATATTCAACGATCTATCTAATGATAGTAATTATGTATTATAATTATTAATATTTTTTATTTATAATTAGTCAAAGTTTAAAAAATCTGTCTGCGTAGAAAGAAAAGAAAAGTGGCGAGGCGAGGGGAGGCGACAAAAGTTTGCATGGGAAAGGGCGCCATGTGGTGGGCCAGCAGCAGGACCTTGCTTTTGTTTACCGGCTGGGGCTATGGCTATGGCACGCGGTCGGGTCGGTTGCATTGCATGATCGAGGACTTCAAGGCCGGAGGCCGGTTAGCCTACTCCTTCTAGTCCTCATAAATCTAGGCCTTGGCCTTGTTTAGATGCCATTCAAATTCTAAGTTTTTTCACTTTCTCTCCATTACATCAATTTTTAGCCGCTTGTATAGAGTATTAAATGTAGGTAAAAAAAATAACTAATTACACAGTTTAGTTAGAAATCACGAGATGAATCTTTTGAGCCTAGTTGGTCCACGATTGGACAATATTTACCAAATAAGACGAAAGTGGTACTATTCATCGGGTTGAAAAAACTTGCAAAGTAAACAAGGCCCTTGTTTAGATTGAAAAAAATTTCAACCCGATAAATAGTAGTATTTTCGTCTTATTTGGTAAATATTGTCCAATCGTGGACCAACTAAGCTCAAAAGATTCATCTCGTGATTTTCAACTAAACTGTGCAATTAGTTATTTTTTTTACCTACATTTAATGCTCCATGCAAACGGCTAAAAATTGATGTGATGGAGAGAGAGTGAAAAAACTTGGAATTTTGAGAGTATCTAAACAAGGCCCTAAACAAAAAGGCTAAAAACGGGGGTTTAAATTTTACCCTACCTCTTTTTCATCAGCCCCTCCAAGATATGTTAAAGAGAGTTAAGATATGTTAAAGAGAGTTAAAAGTGGTTCCTTCATAACAAAAAAACGCATGTTATCCTCACCCACCCCTTTTAATCATGTGCATGAGTATTAATTAGAAGCAAATGAGTCATGGTAGGATATGGCTAATCTTTATTCCCCGCATCCAAATAGCCTCTTGAACTAAACTTTAGCCTATTTATTCTAATAAGGGCTAATCTTTGGTCTTGGCTAAATTTTAACTCCATGAATTCAAACAGGACCTTATTCTCAGCTCCACCAAAGTCCATCCACCACGGGGAGGAGGAAGACGAAGACGATAGGAGAAAGATGAGGAAGGGTGTTAGTAGCTCCTGCTCGTGTGCTGCATTGCATGGCATGCCAACAATGAAGGCCTCGTTTGCTTCAACTTATCGGCCGTACCTTTTCAATAAGATAATAGTGTTTTCTCTCGCGACGAATCAGTATCAGCGTCAGCTGTTTTTTCCAGCGAGTTGAACAGAGCCGAAATATGCTATGCGCCGCCGCGGCCGCGCCTACTGGAAACGACCAGTTCTTCTTGGCCAGCTTCTCGCCTTGTTTGCTGGCGCCGCTCGCCGGCCTGCATGCAGCAGCAACAACTCACCACTCGGCAGGCACCAACGCATGCAGTGCAGTTCAGCAGCAGCAGTTATTAGGAGGAGTAGAGTAAGTATGCAATAACAACCTCTCCGTCGTCTTTATACCCAATAATATAGTACACGCTACAACAACCTTTGTTTTTAGCTCCGCCAGCGCGGCTAGCTAGCTAGCTAGGACGACGCCGACGATCGACCTTGCAATAATGCTAGCTTAGCTTCCTCTTGGTTTTATTTGGAAACTACTGCCGCTACTGCAATCTAATGCTTCTCCTTCCATCTCAAATTAGGCACCGTTTGGACGCCGATTTTTTTGCGAAATGCTACTGTAGCATTTTGTTGTTATTTGGCAAATAGTGTCCAATCATAGTCTAATTAGGTTTAAAAGATTCGTCTCGTGGATTTCGTCTAAACTGTGTAATTAGTTTTATTTTTTATTTATATTTAATACTTCATGCATGCGTCCAAAGATTCTATGTGACGGAAAATCTTGAAAAATTTGGTATTTTGGAGTGGAACTAAACAGGCCCTTAATGCCGTAGCTAGTCTTGTGGAAAGTAGTACAATTTTCAACCTCCATATGTTGGCACTACAAGAATTACGCCTCCCATTTATATTGGCAGCTAAAAAATTAAATCCGTTCATCATTGCTCTCCATTCAAACCCCACAAAAATCATTCTTAATCAATTCCCACCTGCTTCTCACCCTGCTCCCACACCAGAAGCACATCACTCCATCTAAGAACCAACGAGCTAGAGCTAAGAATTGAGAAGTAGATTGGAACCCTACTAAACAGGCCCTAAGTAATTCTTACAAACATCATCACCTGTTTGGGAGGCCGATCGTGTCGTGGATTATTTACTACTAGCTGGTGTGAGAGAAAAACACTGTTTCCGACTGAAAATTTACGATCATTTACGAGCAAGCGAACAGGCTGATGTATGAAAGCATAAACTCAGAAACCTCCTTTTATTTTTCAAATTCTATGGACCTTTGCGCTTTGAATACACATATATCAACCTCATATATACTATCAACCATACAACCTTTATCTATTAAATGCGTGAGCAAAATGGTAGAAGATCCATTAAGTTCGATCGAAATGTTCCCTCTGTTTCAAAATACAAGGTGCAGTCTCACTCGGTTAGGTCTTCGAAAGAAAATTTATGCCTTAATTTCTCTTATACCGCAATGGGTTACATGAACAAAATCACAACCATAGGAAATTAATAACCACAGTAAAATACTTACAAATGCAAATTTAACAATACTCCCTCTATCCTTAAATAAATAATTTCTAAATTTATCATAAGTCAAACTTTCTTAAGTTTAGCCAATTTTATACGACAGAGTACTAAAATCCATGACACACAAAAACTATGGTACGGAAACAAATTTCATCATGTATCTAAAGCTGTACTAATTTTATGTCATAAATATTCATCTTTTTTCTATGAATTTGGTCAAATTTTTAAAAAGTTTGACTTACTACAACTCCAAAAGTTGATTTATACTATTCAGGGAGGAAGAGAGTATTATTATTATCTTTATACAACAAAAATTACATTATAAGAGTTTAATTAGGGTCACCGTGTGCATATTGTTGTGAACGTCTACGTCTATGCTGTGATTTGAAATGGAAGTTTGATTGTTGATTAACGCCTTGTTTAGTTGCTCCCAACTCCCAATTTTGCCACTATGAAAAAAAAAGATTCACCGTCACATCAAACTTGTGGTACATGTATGGAGTATTAAATGTAGACGAAATCAAAAACTAATTGCACAGTTAGGTTGTACTTTGCGAGACGAACGTTTTGAGCCTAATTAGTCAACGATTGAACAATTATTACCAAATACAAACGAAATGATACAATGCGCTACAGTGCGTACAGTGAATTCAGCGACGCCGAATTCGGCCAACTAAACAAGGCCCTAAATATTTGAGGTATGAATCTTGAAACAGCTGTATATATGAAAAGAAAAAAGTAGGTCAGAGAGTACAAGCTCAATCAAAACACACAACACTCAGCAGTATACAACGCATATAGGACGGCTGAGTAGCTATCTATAGTATTATATATAAAGCCCTTGTTTAGTTGGAGAAATTTGAATTTTGGGTTACTGTATCACGTTCGTTTTTATTTGACAAATAGTGTTCAAACATGGACTAATTAGGCTCAAAACGTTCGTCTCGCAATTTCCCACCAAACTGTGCAATTAGTTTTTCTTTTCGTCTATATTTAATGATCCATGCACGGGCCGCAAACATTCGATGTGACAGGTACTGTAGCAACTTTTTGGAAGTTGAGATGTAACTAAACAAGGGCAAAGTCTGTCTTCAACAGGAGACTTATGGGACCCAAATTTAAAATGAATTTTCAACATAAAATCTGTAGTCTTCAACTGAGTACCTAGATAAAAGACACATTTTAGGTGGCAGAAGAGGCATAACTTAAATCTAAGTATCATCTCTCCTGGAGATCTATTTGTAGAAAGGGTTTTTTTTTGTCTTGGTGGAGAAGATAAAAATAGGTATTGAACTATTTGCATATAGCGTTATTTAAAGAATAAATGTTTCTTATATTTTGGGTCGTGGTGGGAGACAGTGTTACGTACTGCTAGGGAAATCGTCCGGTAGCAAGTTAATGCACAAGAATAACAAAAGCAAACAGGTAATATGCATGTCCGTGGCTATATGCATGCATGTCCGTGGCTATATTCAATTTCCCTGTGCTGTGTGCCTGTGTGACTGCATCTGCATGAGAAGACGACAATGGCCGTGGGGGACACAAATCTGGAGGGGCCATGTACCTTGGATCTCCCCACCCCATCCATCCATCGCCGTCGCTTTCTTTGGGGGGGTTTCTTTCAGCAATGCAGCACGGTGGTAAAGCGACGAGTGCCTTTCTTTCAAGTTTCAACCTTGCTGCATGCATATGCTGCATTCGCTCTTTTTCTTTTTCTTGCATCTTCTGTCCTCTCTCTCTCCATGAGTGCAGCATAAGCTACCTAGGGTTCTGGCATTGGGACTTGCTTGCTAGCTCTGGGTCCCAATAACCCATGGCAAATAATGCAATTATACGGGGGCATGGCCAGCAGGTAGTGGCCTCTTGGGCCCTCAGCAGCTCCTACTTATTTTGCCTTTTTGCATTAGGGCACTCTGTGAGTGTGCAGCAGGGGAGAAAAGGCAGTGTGAGTGTGCGACCCCCTTAATAGTATATGTTTACTTATGGGATCTTTGCTAGTTCCCATCTTGCTCTTGTCCCATGTTATCTTCCAATTCTTTATTTTTTCGTTTCTTGTTTGATCTCGAGGTTCAACCACACAGCAGTGCAAAAGCTAACCTAGCTATATGTTGAGAGCGTAGATGTGTAACACTATATGTGCATCATTATTTTCATGCTCAAGCAAGTCAAGCGCAGGACCAAAAAGGGTGTGGTGCAGTGATACTGGGTACCGCATGTGTCACTGTCTATCTTTATATTATTTAACTAGAGATCCTGATCGAGTGAAGTCTCCACACATTCATTCTTACAAAATGCGCTTAAAAATTCTCATAATAATCAGAAACATCTTATTTTTTCGGTAGACTTCATTCTTATAGGAAGATATGGATATGGAATATCTAGTTTGTCCTAAACAAATATCATATATTTGAAAACATAGTAAGTACTATATGCTTACATATCTGAAACTCTTAGGTGTATATGTACCCATACACCGCCGTTGACTTTTTTAGCTCTAAATGTAAAACACGACAAAAATTATTATACGAAGATAAGGTTTATTGTGATTGAGCACCACACCATTTAGAGGAATCATGCATGTCCTGGATCATTTATTGTGATTGATCACCGCACCGTCAACAACAAGATAAGTTTTTTTTGACCTTGTGTTGATGGCTTCCTTAGAGGTTGTAAGCCTTATCTGGCAGTAAATAGCATTTTTTGAATGAGACATCCTGGTTTGCATCGTGGTGCCCTAGCTGAGCTGGAGTAGCCTCGCTCGAGCCAGGCTCTGTGGCAAAGCAGATGGAGCCCATATCCCGCGACCTAGATTTGATTGCCATTTTTGCATCATCCGAGACAGGCCGAGCTGGAGATGTAGTCATCCAACAAGCGCAGCTTCTCACTGCAGTGCCCAGGTTAAGCAACCAAACACACACACACACACATGCATGCTATGATCTTCTTCGTGTGATGTACTATATGGATCATGTGTTGGTAGCTTAATTAGACCCATTTTCATTGCAAAACCAGGGGTCCTCTGCTTTCCGCTGTAGCTTCACTAAATTGGTGGCGACGTTGGATGATGATGTATATATTCCACACTCTCACCATGTAGGAATAGGATAGGATGAGAGTTATAGCTAGCACTGTGCCATATATGTGCACATGTCACATGTGTGTGTGCGTATGCAAACAACCTAACGATCACACGTACAGCTAGGCTCGTGCTAAACGTATAGGACGAGTGCGTCGTACATACATAGGTTGCTGCTGCTATCAAGGTTTGGATTCAGGGCGACGAATGATGCATCACACTTACCCAGCAGAACATTCCGCCCGCATTTCCAAAAGACTAAACACACGTACATCGATGCAGTAGTACTGGTGTTGAGAGGGGGAGAGAGAATTAAATATGTTCCTTAATCTTTGAACTAGAGATAATTGCGCCTTATATATAGTATAAGTAGAACGGATGGAGTATAAAGAAACGGCGTCAATTCCACTTATTCCAATCCTTGTAACAAAAAAGAAAAAGGATAAACATATCCATATCCCTAAATTAAAGCAAACCTATGCTAATAGATAATTGAGCAGAGCATGGCACAGCAGCGATGATAATGGAAGAAAAACCGGAGTTCGTCGGGGAACAAGGCGACCAGGAGGCGTGGACCTGGCTTTAGGTTTTACGCCAACGACGACGAGACGTGGAGACGACGACGCTGCCTGCGGCTCCGAACCGGCGACCTCCCAACGCCTTTACCCGTCAAAACGACGAATCATGTGCGGCCATTTATGCATATGCATAGTGGCTGGCCGATCGACGCAAAACCCCACACCCATTAATACCCCCTCCACTCACCTCCAAAGTTTCAGTTTCAGCCACCTGCTGCCTACCTACTTACGTACTAGCTATATACACACACACTTGCCGTGTCTTCACACTAGTACCTGGCTAGGTAGTACTATAGTACTTCTTTTCGTTTTAAATTATAAATCGTTTTATTAGTTTACTAAGTCACGAAGGAGTGATCATGTCAAGACTCGAAGATGGAAACTTACTGTCAAGAAATCCGAAAGCTCCAAGACACGTTCGATGGTCTCCAAATCCATCGTGTCATTCGATGGGATAACTTCGCAGCAGATATACTTGCAAAGATTGGATTCGGTCGGGATCCCATACTGAATGGAGTTTTCTTGATGAACTCCAAAAAAACCTCCACCCGTCCTAAAAGGAGAACGAGGAGAAGCCAAAAAAAACCAAGCAGTAGTCACACCACTACGGAAGGCCGCGACTTTGCCGAGTGTTTTTACACTCGGTAAAGAGCCGTTTGCATTTGGTAAAGGCTTTGTCGAGTGTAGCATTCGGTAAAGTCCGCTCGGTAAAATTTTTCTCAAAGCAAAGGGTCTTTGCCGAGTGCTTTTATCGGGCACTCGCAAAAATAAAAAACAATTTTGCTTGAGTGCTTGGGCGCACTTAAGAAAATATTTTCGACCGCTATGCCACGGGCCGTTAATCGGTTATTTTGCCGAGTGCCCCACCCAAAGACTCGCAAAAAAAAAATTTATTTTAAAAATACTTTGCCGAGTGCCCCACCCCGAGCACTCGGCAAAGTTTTTTTATTTTTTAGTAGTACTTTGCCGAAAGTGCCCCGCCTGCACTCGACAAAGTTTTTTTATTTTTTTTAAATAATTTCTTTGCCGAATGTTCCTATTTAGCCACTCGACAAAGAATTTCTAGATTTTTTAAAAAAATATTTTGTTAGTGTGTCGCATGAGGCACTCGGCAAAAGAATTTTTAAAAAATCTTTTGCCAAGTGCCTTGCCCATGGCACTTTCGGCTAAAAAGACCCCGAGAATTGCATTTTTACATTCCATTGTAACATACAATATATATATATATACACACACACACACATCACCATCACATCTATATCACCAACATGCATTATATATCACAAGCACACGCATATTTAATAAATCCATCGAAAATCCATCATAAATGCACCAAAGTTCAACATCACAAGTTTATTATTACAAGTTCAACATCACAAAGTTCAACATCCCTATCAAGGGCGACGGAGATCGCAGGTGTGGCCTCGACAATGCGGGTGAAGGACCGGATCATGCGGGCGAAGGGTTGACGCGATCACCACGCCGGTGACACGCTAGCGCGGATTGTTCGAACCCACGACGAGAGGCTGCACAAAAGAGAAGAGATTGCATGTGTTAGACTCAAAATTGAAAATTTCTCAAAAGACTTCCCCGCACGGGAGGTTTCAACTCAGAAGAAACAACGCACGAAGGTCGACAATCACAACGGCAACGAAGGCCGATAATCCCAACGGCACGAACGCATTAAACTTTCATACTCACAGAGTGAAGTGTCGAACCGAGCCGGAGCCGCATAATCGCACTTGGACACCCGATGCTTGCCCGATGGTTTGCATGATCTCGATACATGTCCGCCATCTCGCTTCTTCATGGCCTCCACTCTGCGGTCAAAAGGCGCTTATGCGTCTCCTTGTCTCTCGCCAACTCGGCCTACAAGTTTCAATCATAACCAGGGCCGAAGTCTGCTTGTGTCTTGACGTGTGGAAGCGATATCCGCCCATGTCATAACCGGTATATGACTTCACCCTTAACTTGAAGCCATTTGCAACTTTGTCTCAACTCGCTACTCATGGACGCATTGGTTTGCGCTCGCAAGCTCAAGCATGATACATCGTTATACTATTGGAACGCATAAGCTACTAAGGAATATCGATGAACGTATTTACCTTTTGTTTGAACCAAGAAATGAAATCAGCCTCCCACTGCGTGCACCCTCTCGAAAGAAGGGTATCATGTTCGTAAGGGTAGGATCCTTGATTGATGCCACTCTTGACGAACAAATTCCTGCATACCAAAGAGAATCAATGGGGTTCGATATGTAATAGTGACGCTATATTGAAACAAGTTCGTTGAGAACTTACTTAAAGAATGGCGCAACCTCGACAAGGTTGGTGAACACATATAGCGTGATTCTGCGCCACTCTTCTGGATCCAATCTCTTGGGGGTCGATCCACTTGCGCTGCCTAGTTGGCATTTGAAAAGGCTGAGGGTCGATTCAACTTCGCCAGCATTGTAACGAGGGGGTGGATTATGCTTGCTAGGAAGGTTTGGCTTGTAGTAGGATGTCGTGAAGTTTGCAACCTCCTCCCGAATGCTTGCCTCTGCAATGGAAGCCTCAATTCGCTTTATTTATACATTTCTTCTGAAGAGTCTTTAGACATCGCTCGATTGATTGCACCAACGGCCCTACACGGACCCCCAACCGTGCCTTGGTCTGGAGGTGCACAATCGATGTCTTTGATCGGCAAGAAGTCGGTGGAAAGATCTTCTCAAGCTCATGCACCAACTCAAAAAGCCATAGTTTCCAATTACAGTAATGACGGTCAAGATAGCTCCTTGGCACAAAGCTGACAAAAGAAGTAGCTCAACTTTGCCAGCACTAGCCAGACATGCTCAGGGACATAGCCTCGAACCATCGACGGAAGTATGCGCTCAATCCATATGTGGTAGTCATGACTCTTCATCCCATTGACTCGCAGAGTCTCTAAGTTGACTCCCCTGCTCAGATTCACTGCATACCCATTAGGGTACATTAAATTCTTGATCCATCGAAGTACTTCCCTCCTTTGATCGATTTTCAAGACATAGGGGCCCTAGGCCTTCTCCACTCGCCAGACAGAGAGGCCGCATCTCTAGGTTTGGCCTATCGCACAACGCCGCCAGTCCACTCTAGCCTTAGGGTTGTCCTTAGACTTGTCGGTGTCCATGAGCGCTTGCCCAAAGTGCCTCGGCGATATTCTTTTTTAGTGTGCATGACATCAATGTTATGGGGCGAGAGGAGGTCATCGAAATAGGGAAGCCTCGTCAAGCTTTGGACTTATGAGTCCACATATGTTGCTCACCATATCCCACGAAACCACCATCTTCGTTGGGCATGAGAGCATCTATCTCGAGCACGAACCTCTACTCAGGTCCTCAAGTGCGGTCTAGGGTCCGCTACTTTGACACCTTTCATAAAGCTCTTGACGCCTTCTCTCGAATGGATGGTCAAGAGGAGGAATTGACGATGTTTGTCGAACGATGAATACTTGCCACCCTTCTTCAACCATATGAACCTCACAACTTCCTTGCATATTTGGCATGGGAACTTCCCCTGAACACACCAAAGACTTTTAACCCGCAGACGCCAGAAGTCGTGCAGAGAGTAGTGGTACCAGACGTGCATTTTGAAGCTAGTCTTCGTAGCTCGGTCGTATGTCCACACCCCTTTGACCCAAGCATCGATCAACTCATCTATTACAGGCTCCATGAAGACACCCATATTACTCCCCGGGTGTCTAGGGATTATCAACGACAGGAACACCGTATGCTGTTGAAAGGAGACACCGAGGGGGGAGATTTAGGGGGATGACGAACACGGGCCAACATGTGTATGGTGCAGCCATCATGCCATATGGATTGAACCCATCTGTTGCCAGCGCGACACGTACATTACGAGCCTCCTCTGCTTTGAGAGGATGCCACGAATTGAAGTACTTCCATGCATCAGCATCGGATGGATGTACCATCTTCTTAGGATTGTATCGTGTGCCGTTTTTGTGCCATGTCATCTATTTCATGTATTCCTCGGTCATGAATAGCCGTTGGAGCCTCGGCAGGAATGGAAGGTGTCGTAGGACTCTCATGGGGATCTTAAGCTACCTCTTCTAGCCATCGCCTGAGTCTACCTCCACGTACCTAGAGGATTTACACTTCGGGCAGTACTTTGCATCCGCGTGTTCTTTCCTAAATAGGACGCACCCCTTCGGACACACATGTATCTTGTCATACGGCATATTAAGTGTAAGAAGGAGCTTCTCTGACTCGTACAAGTTCTTCGGCATAATGTGTGTCTTCGGTAGCATATCGCTCCACACGGCCACCATCTTGTTGAAGCCTTCTTGACTTAGGTTTAACTCGGCCTTCAACCCCATTACGCGACCAATGGCATCCAGCTGAGAAACATTAGTATGATCGTGAAGGGGTCTCTGTGCCGAGTTCAACATCAGGTAGAAGGCATCTGCGGCAGCCTCCATCTCCTCCTTGTCATGTCCTTCAGCGAACTGAGCTTGGTGTGTGTCATCCAAAGATGTCTCTACTACCCTAAGATCATCATCGAAAGCCTCGAGTCATGGTCTCACCACCTCCTCCCCGACACGATCGGCTTTCACCATGGTGGATCCACCGGTGGTAGCCCGAGTAAATCCAAACTTCACAATATGTTTACCCATGGTTAACCTATCTTTTCTTCTTCTCGTTGTCACAACATGCGCATGGACAAACCACTAGAGAATGGCCTCCAAAGACTCTCGCCAAATGCATGTCAGAAGAATTCTTCGACCTTGACTATAAACAACAAGTCGTAATCGCGCTCATCTCTCCGTAGCGTGTACATCCACTCACGGTCCTCCATCCTTTAATGCATATATCGGCACATATGAGTCACCATCAATTGCATCTACGCTGTGTCCCTACTCTCTAATAGGTGAGGATAGGTCCTAATCTCACTGTGGATCAGATGATGAGGTTTAGTTTCATGCTCGCTCCTATCCGAGACGAAATTTCGGCAAGATTTTTTTCTCGCTTTCTCTCGATACACGCCCCGCAAGGGAGAGTGTATGTATCTAGAGAACAACAGGGGTGATGTTTGGCACCGCCTCCTGGACCGGAGTCGACCATGGAAACTAACCCATCTACGCATCCGCTGGCTGTCCAAAAACATGGATAATCCGAACAGAACGCAGAGATATGCAAAGATCTGCATACCTCCAAAGATATCTCTTTCGAACGGGAGACGCCTAACTAGGCTACACCGATCTACGACGACAGACAAGCGGAAAAAGAGGTGATTTATACCTAGGGTGTCGGTGAAGTCAGGCTAGCGAGGCAGTGGCGAGTCAACGCAGTGGCGAGGTGACGCAGTGGCGAGGTGATGCAGTGGCGAGGCGACGCAGTGCAGGCAGACCCGCGACACCGATGAAGACGATCGGGGACCTCCGGGTCACCTCCGACAGGTCCTACTCTGCAAAAGAAGAAACACGACACTATAAGTTCAAAATTTCGGCAGCACCTCCCCTGCATGGGGAGGTTTCCAAAACCTGCAAAAAACAACGGCACGAAGGCCGACAATCACAAACGACACGAAGGCCGACATCACAACGGCACGAAGGCCGACAAGCGGAGAAAGGGTGGATATACCTTGCCCACGCCAGAGGGGTTTCGGTGATCGGTAGGGGCATCGGTGGGGCAGGCACGCTGAGAAGACGGCCGAGGCACCTCCTCCTCCCTCCACCTCGGCTTCCTCCCCCTCCCTTCTCCTCCTCCTTCCTCCCTCCTCCTCCTCCTTCCTTTTCTTCTTTTTTTCCTTCTCCTTCTTCTTCTTTTCCTTCTTTTCTTTCTCCTCTTTTTTTCTTCCTTCTTCTTCCTTCTTCTCCTCCCTTCTTCTTCTTCTTCTTTGCTTCCTCCTCCTTCTTCCAAGTCAAGGCAAGACTAGGGGAGCACGGGGGTGCGATGGGGCGGCAGCGTGCGGGAGGACGGCCACGCATGTACGACGTGGCAGTGGCAACATCGTGAGACAATGGAGGCGAGGAATACACGGCGGCGGCAGCAATGACGACGACGACGACGGCGCTACCGAAGCAAGGCCATCGGTGGGCTGGGTGCTTTCGCATGGCGATGGCTGGGCGTCTTGGTGGCGTGGGCTCACGGCGTATGGCACAAGGGGCTGGGATGCGCATCTGGCATCGGGACCCGAGCAAAGTGCTGGATAGGGTTCTAGGGTGGGGATTTTGGGCCATGCCCCATTTTCTATTGGGCCTTTGCCGAAAGTGCTCGAAAGGGCACTTTCGGCAATTTTTTTTTTTTTTAAAACATATTTTGCCGAGTGTCGACTTTGGGCACTCGACAAATTTTTTTTTAATTTTTAAAACTTATTTTGCCGAAAATGCGGTAGCCAGCACTCGATAATTTTCTTTTATTTTTGAAAATGAACTTTGCTTTGTGCCCTTACAGGCAAGATTTCAGCAAAAGCCACTTTGCAAGAGTGCCCCCATGGCACTCTCGGCAAAATATTTTTTTTTGATTTTAGGCCCAAATTTTTTAAACTTGTGATATTATTTCAAACTCTATTTTAAAATTTGGGGCAATTTTGACTTTTTGATATATTTCATTAGTTTATTTTGTTTAAATTTCATTTTGTCGATATTTCAAATTTGAGCCTACATGGACATGATTTTCATCCAAGTTTTGATTTTCATGACTTCGCTTATATTTTATATAATTTAAAAACTCACATCGCAAGTACCTCGAGCATGTTACGCCAACGTAGATGCTCGAGATTTCATGTGATTTCGGATACGGCCTAAACACACCCTAAATATCATGAGTATCAATTTTGGATGACCAAAGTCCATTATTTCATGTACTTGCAGCTCAAATTTGAAATATCCCAAAAAATCGATTTAAAACGAAATAAACTAATGAAATATATCAAAAAGTCAAAATTACCCCAAATTTTAAAATAGAGTTTGAAATATCATCACAAGGCCACGTAAAAAATTTGGGCCCAAAATAAAATATTTTGCCGAAAATGCCATGGGGGCACTTTCTAAAGTGGGCTTTGCACGAGTGTCTACCTAAGGGCACTCGCAAGCAGTTGATTTTCAAAATAAAAAAATTGCCGAGTGCCCGCTACCGGTACTAGGCAAAATAAATTTTAAAAATTAAAAAAAAATGCCGAGTGCGCAAGGCTTACACTCGCAAAAATATGTTTTAAAAATAAAAATATTGCCGAGTGCCTTGATCCGCTCTCGGCAAAATAAGTTTTAAAAATAAAAAAAATTACCGAAAGTGCCATGGTCCGCACTCGGCAAAATATATTTTTTTTAAAAATTGCTTGAGTGCCCGGGGTTGGCACTCGGCAAAATAAGTTTATAAAAAAAAAAAAATTGCCGAAAGTGCCATCCGTTAGGGCACTCGGCAAAATCTGATGGCGGTGGCCACCGCCACGGGTCGACCACCTTTTGCCGAGGGGACTTTTGCCGAGTGTCATGCAAGAAAGCCACCTTTTGCCGAGTGCTTTATTTTGCCAAGTGCGGCACTCGGCAAAATATTGCTTTGCCGAAAGTGCCCGATAAAAAGCACTCGACAAAGTCTCGTGCACTCGGCAAAGTACGCTTTCTAGTAGTGCATGAGCTTAAGGAAGAAGTCATCATGGTTATCAACCCCGAGTGGACCGAGGCAGCTAGCCCAACCTGAACTACCTCATTGGAGACACCCTATCACAAGATCAATCTGAGGCAAGATGCCTCGCAGAACGAGCTAGGTCTTATGTCATGATCTAAAAAGAGTTGTATAAGAAGAGAATCCCCAAGATCCTCGATCCAGCGGTGCATTTCAGAAGATCAGGGAAGCAGGTGTTATATAATGTGGACTCAAGCGTATATGTTATCATGCATCATGCGACACCAAAGTCGCTCGCCGGGAAAGTCTTATGACAAGGTTTCTACTAGCCAACTGCAATCGTAGACACTGATCAGATTCATGCACCCTTGTGAAGATCGACACTAGGCAAATACATGTGCCTGCTTAGAAGCTCCAAGCGATTCCCATCACTTTGGGCCTTTGTCGTGTGGGGCCTTTTCATCTCGACGGAAAAATTGATGAAGTGGATAAAAGCGAAGCTAGTTACCAATATCACCGCCGATCGAGCGGGCCACCGACTTTGGTCCTGTTCGGCAAGATTTATTGCTGCTGCGACTGATTTGTAGGGCTGATTTACTGTGAGAGAAAAACACTATCCTCATGGCTAAAAAGTAGAGATGATTCTCGCGAGATAAGCTCAAGCTTAACATGGCCTTCTTCCTCCACGACGTTGTACATAGATTCGGCATATATCCCAAATTGCTTCCTTCATTTAATTAAGTGGGTGTTTCGCCTCTATCTCCTAAAATTTAATCGATGTCCCATCGAATGTTTAGACACATGCATGGAGTATTAAATATAGACTAATTATGAAACTAATTTATTTTTTTTTAGTATCCAACATCCCATACGACATCCTTATTTAACATCTCCTAAATTTTAGTCACCAGATCAAACACCCCTTTCATGGATGGTTGGCCTTCCTCAACGTCTTTCAGGGAGTCCACGTTGAGTCAGCTGGGTCATTATGGCACGTCCATGGACGAACAACCATGCATTAGACTGTTGGAGCACTACTTACTCCTTTGTCTTTAGTTGGGTGAAAGTTAGAAATTTGGCTACTGTGTATTTTTTATTTTTATTTGGTAATTAGTGAATTAGGCTCAAAACGTTCGCCTCGTAATTTCCAACCAAACTGCAATTAGTTTTTTTTCGCTCACATTTAATGCTCCATGTATGTATCGTAATATTTAATGTGATGGCTACTGTAACACTTTTTTAGGAGAAGTTTTTTAGAAAAAGTTTTCACGAACTAAACGAAGCAGTGCTAATCTACAGTACTCCTACTGTAGTGGATAGAGCTAATAATAATAAAAAAGAAAAAGAAAAAGGAGGAAATGTCGGTGGGCCCGGCCTCTCGCGGCGCCCGACGCGGTTGTCGTATTCGCCGCGGCGCTCCCCGCACGCACATGGCCTCCTCCATCCATGTGTACGTGCTGTGTGGCGTTTCCCCGGCGTCCCATCGGTCCACGCGTACACGTGCGGCGCGCAACGCCACAGCCCCGTGTCGCGGTCGCCGCCGTTGGAGACCGCCAGGGTCGTCAGGATACCTCCCATCTCTTTTCTTCTCTTCTCTTCTTAACAAATGCTTTATATAAGTTTAACATAAACTAAATATGTACTCATATATATATATATATATATATATATATATATATATATATATATATATATACATGTCCCTTCATATATAATTGATTTAAAATAAATGCGACGATGGAGAGTAGTACGATGAACGACAAGGGAGAGAGGGGCCAGATGCGAAGAACCAGCAACCACTGCCAGCGACCGGCGTCGCTAAACAACCCGTTTCACATGAGATGAGAGCGATGCCCTTCTGCCACGCACGTACTTCACGTATATACATGCATATATGTAAACCATAGCTGTAGCAGCATGTATACTCTACTTGCCATTGATTGATTAATTAATTTGGTTATTAAGCACAGATGCATGCATGATGATTGGCCAGCTGCTAATCATTGAAGTGTCTTGCTCAAGAGATTTTGTTTTATACTACTACTAGTACATACTCCAAGCACCATATGTATATTATTATAGTATTAATGTACTTTCGACAAAACAAAATATATCTATAGTCGCAAGTCGTTGGATTCTTTACGATCAGCTCTAGCACATATAGTAAAATATGATCGTTGAAGAGAGGAGCAACATCTACGTATTATAAAAGGGACTAAATTAATTTACAAGCTGGTCTCTCCGAACCAAAGTGCCTTCATTGAGAGAAGAAGCATCCATGACAACTTCATGGTCGTCCGCAATACAACAAGGCGTTTTCATAGAAACAACACTCCAGCCAATTTTTTTTTAAATTAGACATCACAAAAGCTGCCGGGAGTATCAACTCAACCTCATACGGAAACTTGGTTTTCCTTCTAGGTGGCGAGATTGGGTTGGTGCTTTGCTCTCAACTTCCTCGTCACGGGTTCTACTCAACGGAGTACCGAACACGCCAATTAAACATGGTAGAGGTCTACGGCAAGGAGATCCGCTCTCTCCCTTGCTCTTCGTGCTTGCCATCGACCCTCTTCAGAAGCTAATTGAGCTAGCTAACCTAACATAGGCAGAGCATGGCTCCCGACCCGCCGCTCCACCACTGCCCGCCGCCGCTACCGCTCCAGGCACCGTCGCGCACGCTCCTCGGCAGATCGGCAACGTCTCACGCTGATCTTCTGGTCCCCATCCACAGCCGCCCACTGGAGCTGGAATCGGATGAAGACGACGCCGACAAGGTGCTGGTGGTGGATTCGCCGCCGCTGGTGGTGGATTCGGCCGGGCAACACCCAAGCGCCGCCACCACCGGAGATGCTGCCCAAGTTGCTGCGCCATCAAATAGAATGGTCCTAGGCGACCTAGAACTTTCAAGTTCGAAAATCTCGAGGCGGCGTTGCCAGGCTTCAAGGAAATTGTGGAGTCATCCTGGTGCACCATGACTGAACATCATGAGTCGTTTCACATCCTTTATCACAAGCTTCTGGTCACCTCAAAAAAATTGAGAGCTTGGAGCAAGGAAATTATTTCTGATGTTAGAAAGCAGCTCCACATGGCCCACGAAGTCGTTCTTCGGCCGGACATATCACAGGAAAATAGAGTTCTCACTGAGGAGGAGCTTAACCTCAGAGCCAAACTCAAGAAAAGAATCTTGGGGCTAGCAGTTATCGAAAGGGCCAGAAGTAAGCAAGCCTCATGGATCACTAATATCAAGCTGGGAGATGCAAACACAAAATATTTTCATCATAGGGTAAATGCGCGGAGAAGAAAAAATCACATTCAAAGACTTCGCAAAGGGCATGGCTGGGTGATCACACATGATGAGAAGGCACTGGTCGTCCAGGATCACTTCACAGAAGTAATGGGCCGACCTCCACAATGACAAAGCGACATTAACTGGGAAAGCCTCTAGTTACAAACACATGATCTGAGTGACCTGGACGTGCCTTTCACGGAAGAAGAACTCAAAGGCGCCATACAACAAATGCCCTCAGATAAGGCTCCTGGGCCTGATGGGTTCACCAGTGCCTTTTTTAAGCAATGTTGGGACATAGTCAAAGCAAATGTTCTAAATGCTGCAAATGCCTTCCATTTGCTAAGAACTACCAACTCCGCCTTATTGAACTCTCGCAAACATCATCCTGCTGCCCAAGAAAGATGGTGCAGACTCCATTTGTGATTTTCGGCCTATCAGTCTCATTCATTCCTTGGCCAAAATAATCACTAAAGTACTAGCGTTGCACCACATATGAACAAGCTGGTCTCTTTGAACCAAAGTGCCTTCATTAAGAGAAGAAGCATCCATGACAATTTCATGGTCGTCCGCAATTCAACAAGGCGTTTCCATTGAAACAACACTCCAGCCCCTTTTTTCAATTAGACATCACAAAAACCTTTGACTCGGTGCGCTAGGAGTATCTACTCAACCTCATGCAAAAACTTGGTTTTCCTTCTAAGTGGCGAGATTGGATTGCTGCTTTGCTCTCAACTTCCTCGTCACGGGTTCTACTCAACAGAGAAATTTAACGCGCCTAATTAAACATGGTAGAGGTCTACGGCAAGGAGATCCGCTCTCTCCCTTGCTCTTCGTGCTTGCCATCGACCCTCTTTAGAAGTTAATTGAGCTAGCTACTGAACTTCAAATGTTAACAAGGTTGCGCGGTAGGTGTCGGATACCGCAAGAAGGGGTACCCTAAGCAAGAAACCAAAAATATTGCTTAAACCTTGCAAAAATCAAAGCCAAAAGACTACCTCAAGGTCTCAGCAGATTTCTCCGATTCGCCCAAGGCCTTGCGCCGAAGCCTCATGCGAAAGGCCAAAGCTCCCGTCCCGCCGAGGCCCTCTAGCCGAGGCCCTCTCGCTGAGGCCCTGCCCTGAAAGGCCTCGGACGGGATGCCAATTCTCCGATTCGCTCGAGGCTGGGCTCGGCAAACAACCTCGTTACCTCCGTCCCGACCGAACTCCTCTAACAAACCGTCATGTCCGGGTTAATGCGCCTGACTACTCCTATTAAACGCCCTTGCACAAGACGCTGGCATAAAGGCGGAGAGAGCGACCGACGGACGAGAGACCAGCGCAGCAGGGTTACTCGCCATCAGGTTCCCCATCGACACCCGTCTTGCCTTTGTGCTACCTAACCCCTCGCGCCAAGGACAAAGTGGCGTGGAAGTTCAAGTCCAGTCCTCAGAGTCTCAAAGAATGCAGGAGAGCCTAGCCGCTTGTTCTCACCTCGTCAAGAGACCCCAGCGAGGGCCTCTGACGTCTTTTTTTCTCCGCGCTTCGGTCGAGGCCGGGCTCGTCCCGCATCCTCGTCGCCTCCGCCTCAACCATCCCCCTGGCAGGCTATCCCATCCATTTAATGCGCCTGAATGCATCCGCTACGTCAGCCATGATCGACAGGGTACAACAACAGGAGCGATGGGACAACGGTCAAATCTCCTTTTTTACCATGCCCTGCACTTTTCCACCTAAACTAGGTCACTATAGCCTCGGAATCAGTGCATAGGCCCAACTGCTCCCGCCAGGGCCTCAGCAAATCAGGCCTCGGCGCGGTAAGCCACAAACACCCGCCAGGGCCTCGGCAAATCAGGCCTCGGTGCGGTTAGCTACAACCCGCCAGGTCTCGGCACTCCACCAGGCCAAGAGTCCACCAAAGCACGATATGTCTCCGGCCATGGAAGTCATACTTACTAGATGTCGACAAGGACTCCCACGACCTCAACCACTTCAAACCTGACCAGCACGGCGCGCCAGACAAGTACAGATCTCCATTCCCAACGCCATGCTGCTACAGGACTAAACTGCAGTAGGCTCCACGTGTAGCTCACTCATGTACTCCTGGCTCCTTCCTTGCGGTTATAAAAGGAAGCGGCCAGGGATAGCTCGGGGGAGGAGGAGAAGGACATACGATAGAACCGCGCTCCCATACTCGCCCTAGACACATCCCGTAACACCCATGCTCCCGGCCGCTTGAGAGCGCGTCTCATGCACCTCGACGTCTCCCCACGCCGAGACCGGGACTAGCTCCTCTCTCACCCAAATTTTAACCCCTACTACAAGCACTTCTGCAAGGAATACAAGACCGATCTCTCGATCGACGTAGGCACCAGCTTGTTCTGAACCAAAGATAAACCTTAAGCGCCTATTTGCATCACCATCCGGGATTAGGGGCACGCAGTTCACTTTTACTAGTTGGTTGAGGACCCCCCGGTCCGAAACACCGACAGTTGGCGTGCCAGGTAGGGGCCTCTGCGTGTTATCGTGATCGTCCCAACAAGTTCCGGATGGTTGACCCCACACGCCCACTATGTCTCGACACGGTGGTCTGGTTTGGGAGCCTAGCACTACTAGAAATGTGTTCATCAATGACGATTCAGTCGTGACGCTTACAAATTTCGTCACAGAACAAGCTCTTTCTATGACGAAATTTCCAGCTTCGTCATAAGTAACAAGTGATGGAGCTTTGGCACGAAGAATAATGACGAAAACAAAAGAATCGTCATAAAACAACAAAACTAAATCGTTATAGATCGTTTGGCTCGTGTACCACCTCGAGGACATGGCGCCGTGGTCCCACCAGCAGGTCCCACCTCGAGGACGTGGCGACGTGGTCCCACCATTGGGTCCCAACCTCGAAGACGTGGCGATGCGGTCCCACCAGCAGGTCTCAGCCTGAGGACGTGGCAGCGAACAAGTGCGGCAGCGTGGCCCACACGGTCCAGGTGGACCTGCATCCTTCCGCCTCCCTTTTTTTTGCCAAAAAATAGCGCACGCAGGGAGATTCGAACCCGCGACCTACTACTAGACATGTTGGTGCGTTACCACTGGAGCACTCGCCGTTTTGTGATAAAGGCATGCATGTTTTTCTATTTATAAACGTATAACATGATAATTGATGATTTTTTTCCTAAAATTTTCTAAAATCATTCTCTATCAATTTATTTTGTTGGTTTTGTCAATATATACATATGAAAAGTTTGAGCAATTTAAAATTTGAATTTAAAAAAAATGCAACTTCAGTCAAGATTTTGGTTCCCCAAATGATTTCAGCTGAAAAAGTGATAAATACCAAAGTTGAATAACTCATCAAGATCTACAACTTTTGTATTGGTCATTTCTTCATATGATAAAGTAGAATAGCGACATTGTTCATTAAATGTGACACATCTCTCACAAGGTTTTATAAACTATATGAGACATGTGTAAGATTAGTGAACAATGTGTGCTAAGAATTTGTCAAATAAAGAAATGAACAAAATAAAAGTTGTATATATTCATGAGTTGAAAAACTTTGGTATTCATCGCTTTTTATGTTGAAATCAATTTAGGTCTCAAATTTTGGTTCGAACTTATCATTTTTCAAAATTTCAAATTTGAAAGGTTCAAATTTTGTCAAATGACAAGATGACTAAAATAAAAGTTGTAGATATTAATTAGTTGAACAATTTTGGTATTCATCACTTTTTATGTTGAAATCATTTTGGGTCTCAAATTTTGGTTCGAACTTGTTGTTTTTCAAAAATTCCAACTTGAAAGGTTCAAATTTTGTCAAATGACAAGATGACTGAAATAAAAGTTGTAGATATTAATGAGTTGACCAACTTTGGTATTCATCACTTTTTATGTTGAAATCATTTTGGGTCTCAAATTTTGGTTCGAACTTGTCATTTTTTAAAATTTCAAATTTGAAAGGTTCAAATTTTGTCAAATGACAAGATGACCAAAATAAAAGTTGTAGATCTTGGTGAGTTGAACAACTTTTGTATTCATCACTTTTGCATATGAAATCATTTAGGGTTTGAAACTTTGGTTTGAACTTGTTAAAATTTAAATTTCAAATTTTAAAATATGTAAAACATTGTCACATCCAAGTTTGATCAAACTTAAATGCTGAAGCATGATTTTAGAAATTTTTAGAAAAAAAAACCATCACATTTGGAGTTAGTATGAGGGAGAACAACTAGTTACAAAGTTTACCCACAAATTAAAAAGAGAAATCACACTATTCTAGATGATCCTTACATGATCTTAGTGAACAGTGTGATTTCTTTTTTTAATGTGTGGGTCAACTTTGTAACTAGTTTTTCTTCCTCATACTAACTCCAAAACTAATGATTTTTTTACCTAAAATTTTCTAAAATCATTATCTATCAATTTATTTTGTTTGTTTTGTCAATATATACATATGAAAAGTTTGAGCAATTTAAATTTTGAATTTAAAAAAATGCAACTTTCAGACAAGATTTTGGTTCCACAAATGATTTCAGCTGAAAAAGTGATAAATACCAAAGTTGAATAACTCATCAAGATCTACAACTTTTGTATTGGTCATTTCTTCATATGATAAAGTGGTAACGACATTGTTCACAAATGTGATACATCTCTCATAAGGTTTTATAAACTATATGAGACATGTGTAAGATTAGTGAACAATGTGTGCTAAAAATTTGTCAAACAAAGAAATGGCCAAA
The DNA here is from genome assembly GCA_904845875.1 of Miscanthus lutarioriparius. Classification (NCBI taxonomy): domain Eukaryota; kingdom Viridiplantae; phylum Streptophyta; class Magnoliopsida; order Poales; family Poaceae; genus Miscanthus; species Miscanthus lutarioriparius. Next base: position 166,417 of record CAJGYO010000390.1, on the reverse strand, counting down.
ATAAAAGTTGTAGATATTCATGAGTTGAACAACTTTGGTATTCATCACTTTTTATGTTGAAATCAATTTGGGTCTCAAATTTTGGTTCCAACTTGTCATTTTTTGAAAGTTCAAATTTGAAAGGTTCAAATTTTGTCAAATGAAGAAATGACCAAAATTAAAGTTGTAGATATTCATGAGTTGAACAACTTTGGTATTCGTCACATTTTATGTTGAAATCAATTTGGGTCTCAAATTTTGGTTCGAACTTGTCGTTTTTCAAAATTTCAAATTAAAAGGTTCAAATTTTGTCGAATGACAAGATGACTAAAATAAAAGTTGTAGATAATAATGAGTTGAACAACTTTATTATTCATCACTTTTTATGTTGAAATCATTTTGGGTCTCAAATTTTGGTTCGAACTTGTCATTTTTTAAAATTTCAAATTTGAAAGGTTCAAATTTTGTCAAATGACAAGATGACCAAAATAAAAGTTGTAGATCTTAATGACCTCTACAACTTTTGGGTCCCTAATGAAACACTTCATTTCCACCAATTTTCAGGATGTGAGCTCAAATAAAACATGTATTCTTATATATATATTTGTCTTTTGAGACGTTGTTTGACATGACATGTAGTTTAAGTCGGAGTTAATTTACAAAATCGTGCAGTAAATGACTTAAACCTTAAGAAATAGCAAATAACTTCAAAAACCCTTGACAATCCTAGACAACACCTCTTAGCTAGTCTAGTTGATGTAAAAATTATGTTGAACACATAAGTATCACGTAAACCATAGTTATTATGATTTAATTATGATGATTAAAATGGAAAAAATATGAGACATGTTGGGCCTTAAAATGATGCTCAGGTTCAGCCCAAATCAAGACCCCTCTCTCTCAGCCGTTAGATCTCAAAAGGGACGGTCCATATACGCTATACTTCGTATAAAACCCACGAAACCCTACCCTCTTCCTGTACTCCACCACCACCAGACCACCACCCCTGTCCTGCGCCTCCTTTTCTCTTCTCCCCGTCGTGAGACGCAGAGCCACAGCAGAGTGGCTTCCTCGATTCCTCCTGTCCACCAGCCGCCAGCTGCCACCCCCAATGGTCTAATCCTGCGCTGTGCCACACTCACCTCTCCCTCACGGTCAGCAAGAACTGGAGGCCGCAGGATGCGTCGGCCCTACTTGATGAATAGAGCGGAGGCAGCCAGAGCCCCCTGACCGCCGTGCCATGGCAGGAGAGGAGGCAGATGGATCCACCATGGACAGGATTCGGCGGCGCACGGTAAGGGCTATGCCGAATCCGGCACTGGCACGAGGCGGGAGGTGGTGGCGCCCGAGCATGGCGGCAGCCTCGTGCATGAGCAGCGGGCCACTGTGCATCCGGCGGCGCACGAGCTAGATCCATCGTCAGCGCAAGGCGGGCGGTGGCAGCACTCGAGCTTTCCTTGTCCTCCCCTGTGCGCTCCTGCTTCCTTCCATTCCGAGGTACTGTAATGCACATCCTCGTACTCTCACTATGCCGTTTGGTTGATAATCATTATAGCTGAAACTTTAGGTGAATGGCGATGCTAGTCTCTTCGGAAGTACAAAACTAGTAATCAACTGAATACCAAAATGTCATCAATTAACACTCCAAATGCAAAATGTGATCAATATTTGACAACTTCAGGTGCACAGAGTTGGTTCCTGATAAGGTTCGGTCAGCACTTCAGAACACACTCAAGGATTACAGCTGGATTACCTTGATCTCTACATTGTAAGAAGCCAAAACCAATGAGTTGTTGTTTCAACTTTCTTACTGTGTTATGCAAATATGCAAGATCAGTTGATACTTTCTAATAGTTTCATGGCTTGTAAATAATTTATAAATGCTATTGTTGTCTGTTCATGGTACAATCCCATTTTTAGTTAGCTAGGAACGTGTGATGTTCAATGGTTTCTATTATGTGCTACCACAGTAGTTAGCTCTGGTATGAAAGCTTCAGATCAATGCATCTAAAATATTTGCAAAGCATTGGCTTTATTTATATGCTACAATGCTGCCTAGGATACTGTTCCATGTTTACTTTGAGTTGTCAGATTCCATTAGTATCAACTGATCTTGGAACAGTAACTATTCAATCTTAAGCATCTGTTGACTGAGCGTGGATAATGAAATTAAGTACTGCTGGTAGCAGATATATTCATATATGCACATCTTAACTAACCATCCAGATAGTACATAAGTGTTTTAAGAAGAAAGATTTGGTCAGAACGTGACCTGCAGTTAGTTAATGCTTATTTTTATTTTCCTCACATGATCGCCACAGTTAGTTAATGCAGCCTTGTGTCCTACAATATTTTTATGCAGGAGACTAACATGTCGAAGTGGTCATGCATGTGGAAGAAGCACAGCTGAAGCAGCCGAACAAGCTTCCCCCTGTGATGTGTGTGGAAAATAATGGTACACCCTGAAATCCAAGACTTAAGTTGTGCTAGTTGTTACTTCTCACCATTTTTTTTCGGTCCCTCAATGTATTGGAATAAGTTCTTATATGTCGCTCGATGTCTAGACATAGTTGTTCTTATAGCCATCAGTTTTGTATATAGCTGACTTATATAAAATGTATGGTGGATTAATGAGATATGTTGCTTCAGTATATGGTGGATTAATGATATCTTTTGCTTCCTATATGAAATGACATGTGATAAATTTGTGACGGTGGTTTTTTTACGCCAGTTTCTATCAATGCAAAGATATAGGTTTTATTTTTTAAAATACATCTTGTGTGATATTTCCTCCTCAAATTAATGCAATAAGTATCAACTAATGATGGGTCATTGCTGTTTTCACCAAATATGGAAGCTTTGAGGATGTAACCTGCTGTCAAGGTGAGACAAAGAAGTGTCCAATGTGTAGGTTGTGTCCTAGGTGCTCTCCTGTAACAGCTCAAACCTTTTCCTGAAGAGTGTTGGCATCAAACTAGTGCCATCCTCCAAATCATCATCGTAAAATGAAAGCGAGCTTCGGGAGCAACTAGCAGCTGAAGCTACGGCTGCTGTACAAGGTGAAATCGATGAACTCAGGAAGAGAAGTGAAGAAGCCGAGGAAAAGTCAAGAGGACACAAAAGGAGATGGAAGAGTACAAGAAGTGACAGAGATAAGCAACAAGGCAATGGAGGAGAACAATGCGTTGCTCAAGCGTATCTTGGCCATCAACAATGCTTCTTCGACATGAGCGCCGCTCAGTAGCTGCTGGTTCATTAAGCAAGGGTCTCGCTGGGTGATTTTATTTATGTAGTAACTTATGTTGCTGGTGGTTGGCAACTTTTTATTATTTCCTGTGATGTTAATGTAAACTGAGATGGAATTAGTAGTTCAAATGTGATGTCTAGTGAGTTATGTGAACCGAGTTTAGAATTGTTGATTGTTGTTGGTCATTGGAATATCGGACCTGTTAATTTATGGAAGCTTTTGGTCATTCCAAATTATTTGCATTCTGTAATGAAATCAGCATCTCTGCACTTGTGATGAATTATCTGATCTTTCTGTGATGATTTGGTAATTGATTCTGTGACGAATTTCTATTTACTTCAGTGACGAAAATGAGAACCTATCACAGCAAGCCTTGTGGCCCAATAAAAATTGGACACGTGGACCATTCACATCACTGGCAACGTCAGCTGCCACATGGTCAGACACGTCACCTGCAATGTGGACGCGCCACGTGGACAAGACACGTCAGCTGCCAGCGTGGCAGACGTCGTCTGGCCGCCTAACAGACGGCAAGTCATGACGAAAAAGGGGCTATATCAATGACGAAAATAGATCGTCATAGAAAGAATACACTTCTATGACGACGGCCATTTCGTCATAGAACAAATGCACATCTATGACGAAAATAGACGTTTCGTCACGGTAGGTAAAATATGACGCGCATTCAATGATGAATACCATATCGTCACAAATTTATCATAAAATAATACATGTGACGATTTTGGAGTCTTCAGTGACGAAAGAAGAGCATCATTGATGTACACATCCCTAGTAGTGTAGAATTCATGTCTCTAGGATGTGAGTATGATATGGTACTCCTCACACCCAGAGCCCCACCGGCCGGCGACGACGTCACGCATCGGTAGCCCGGGCCCAGGCGGTGCCCGGGCCACCGCTCTCGTCACGCTCGCCAGGCACGGCGCAAGCGGGACTACTCCGACGCCACGCGAGCTCAGCGCTGCGCACCGCACTCCGCCGACATCCCATGCCCGGCTGTTGGTACAGAATCCCTGGCTAGGGACCCGTCTAGCCTAAGCCTGGGCAGGGAAAGACGCTGGTAGCACGTAGCGACGTCCCGTCGTCAAGCTCGGCCCCGCCACATCCTGAGGAATCAACTCAAAGTGAGCGGAGCCCGCCAGTGGCACCATCCCCGCATTCTTCGGGCTGAAAAACATCGCCGCCGCTTACGCTTTCGCTTACGCCTCACAAGACGCGAACCCTCGGAACACCACCAATGGTTCGCCCTCGACTTCTCCACCACAATCTCGACTCACACCCACACTGACTCCTCAGAGGAGGACGAGGCATGGGCTGGAGCAGACTTCTCTGGGCTTCATGACCCCGAGGCTATGCGCCGCTTCTTGGCCGCAAGCGACTACTGCTTCGGCTACTCCGACTCCGATGACGAAAGCACTTACGATCCCACTCGAGAGTGTTTCCACGTCCGGGCTCGTAATGCCGCAGGCAAGTAATGAGGGTGAGAGGCGGGGCAACCGGTCCCCGCCCTACCTAGGGCGGGCGACGCCACACCCCCGCCGTCGAACTCAGGCGGTGCGGAACGTGAACGCGTGCCCCGAGGATCTCCAACGCTTAGACTCGGAGCAGCCCGTGAGCTCTAGGCAAAAGTCGACCAAGATCGACTCCTGCTGCAGCAGCCCAGACACTCTCGGCGTGAGCAAAGAAGGTCGCGGTGATGGCGGTGGGGCCCGGCAGAGGGCCCACGACGTGCACCGTCGCATCAACAACGACGAAGCAAGTGAACAACGATGAAGCAAGTGAGCAACCCAAGGACAAACGGCCAAGTAGAAGTGCCAACGGCATGATTCTTCAGGGCCTCAAGCCAAGGATATACACCGGTTGAAGAAATTTGGCAAGAAATGGCTGGTCGAACTCCCGTTGGTCATCCGGAGCCTAAGGAATACACCAAGCCGAGCCACGGGGTTCACGCCGTTCTTCCCGGTCTATGGAGCCGAGGCCATCCTCCCCAATCGACTTGGAGTATGGCTCCCAAGGTCAGAGGGCTTACAACGAAGCAAAGCAACCGCGACTACTCATGAGGATGCTCTCGACCAACCGGAGTAAGCCCGAGACATTGCGCCGCTACATTTAGCCAAGTACCAACAAGCCCTACGACGCTATCAAGCCCGGCGCATCCGGCCGAGACACAAGGTGGGCGACTGGTCGAGATCGAGGCAGAGCAACAAGGGCCGCCATGTGACCCCGCCATGGGAAGGACTGTACATCATCGCCCAAGTGCTAAAACACCGGGACCTACAAGTCACCAACGAGAAGGGCGAAATCTTCACCAACGCTTGGAACATAGAACAGCCTACGCTGCTTTCTACCCTTAAATCTCCAAGCATTGTATATATTGTTTCTCAAATATATTAAAGAAGCGTTCTTTAGTTATTCTAATTTTTCGAGAAAACTCCCCTCGACGGGAAACTGATGTAGAAATAACGTTATAAGGAGACTCGGCTCTGCCTCTACAGAGCCGAGCCCCCCTCGGGGGCTAGAATCGGGGGGAGCCCCCTAAGTCCCAGGCACTATTTTTTAATCATTTTTTGAATATATTTCCACGCCAAACTCTCTTACGTACTCTGACAGGCGTGTGTAAAATCTAAGGACCGAAAGCACGCCTCGAGTGCAAGAGGCCGGCCGAGTCATGAGATCGCTTACGCCTGGCTATATAACTCCTCGCCACCTTTCACGGAGGGGCAAATTCAAAGTTTCGAGGAAATCGCTTGCACAGACCTTGTCTAGAAGCAATGCAGAAGGCAGAGGCTTGGAAAAACGATATAAACCAATTAAAAAAGCATACGCACGAATACTTTAAAAGGCCTCAACGGCCACAAATGTCATGACACGACAATAACTTAGTTCATTTACATGGCCCCTTTGGCCCAGGTCAAGGCTCAGGATCTCCTGCGTCGGTGGCGGGCGCAGGGGAACCACTTCTTCAAATGCAGATCAAGCTAGCGCCGCACCAGGGGACCTCAAATAGCCTCCATCACCTTGGTGACCTCCTCATGAGCCTCCTTGTCATCATCAGTAAGATGTAACCATCACTGATGGCCTCGAGGTTGACGGCGTAGTGCGAAGAGACGACGGCCAGGGCACGCTTGACGCCTGTATGCAACGCCGTCCGAAGTCGCTCCCGCATTTGGCCACTCCACGTAGCCAGGCGGCTCCTGAGGGAGCTACCCGACTAAGCCCCCTCAACAGCCAGAGCCTTGTAGACGGTGGCCTACAGCGCATCGTGATCCTCGATCTCAGCCTCGAGCGTCGCCTGCACTGCGATAGAGGCCTCTGCCACCTAGGAAACCTCCTTCTCCAACCCTACGCCAAAACGAGCAGGATGAGGTTAAGCACGAAAGAGGAATAAGTCAAACAGGGGCAAAGGCCTATGGGACTTACCCTCGGATTTCTCTTTCCAGTGCTGGACCTTGACCCGTGACGCCTCGGTCGCCTTGGAGGCCTCCTTCTCCAGCTCTGTACCACACCAGAGAGTTAGGGGGCCGAGCGCAAGAAAAATAAACAAAATAAAGGGGGCAGAACTTACCCTCGAACTTCTCCTTCCAAGCCAAGGCATCGACCTGGGAAGCCTCGGCCACCTTGAGGGCCTCGTCCAGGGCGCCCTTTGTCTCACCCAACTACGCAGCAACGGACTTGGCAGAGACCGTCGCCTCTTCAACCCGGGAAAGAAGGGCGTCCCGCCACGGCCACCACAGGTCACCTCCTCCTCCAGCTCCTTGACTCAAGCCCTCCAAGGAGCGACTGCTCCCAAGCCGTGGCCACCTCGGCCCGATATCTCGCACTACGAATGGAGGTCCTCTGCCTCCGTGCTCACCACCGACAGGAGCTTGTTGGTGTTTGTGAGCAGGTCCCTCTGCTGCTCAAGTTGGTCCCAGAGCACGCTCTCTCTTGATGAAGGAACAACGATTTCCCGAGAGACCGAGCCTCGAGCTCCTGGATAGGTAGAACAGAGGTCATACATTGCGAAAAGACTCAGAACAAGGCGACACCACACGAGAAAAGAGGACGCGTACTTGGGCGACGCCGGGCAGATCGTCGTCCATGACGGACAGTGCCGTTCACAATGATCGCGCACCGCCAACCGACGATATTGCTCGAAGGAGCTCCAAAGACGCCCCTCGACCGCATCCTCGAGGGCGAATAGAGGCTCCCCTCCGGGTCGCTCGACTCAACCCACGATATACGCTGGTGATTCCACCTGCATGGGCTCGAGATCGTTCTCACAAGCGGGCCGAGTTCCCTCGCGCCCAGAGCTGAAACTGGCTGCTTTCAGCGGTCTTTGTCCGCCTCGATATCCACTGCATCCTTCCCCCGGGAAGTATCGGCAGGAGAGGTCGCCGGAACCTCCACCTCCCGGGCTCTCTCCTGCGGCGGCGGCAGCCTTTGGGCTGGGCGGCACCAAAGGTTGCCCCACCTCCATCTCCGAATCTCGGGCCACTAGGCCCGCCACGCACACCTCGACCATCTTGGCCTCGGGAGTCCCAGAGGCCTTGGCCTTGCTCCTGGCCTCGGCGACTGGGGGCGCCTTGGCCCCATCGGACTCATGGGCCTCTCAACAGCGCGCGGTGTAGGCCTTCCTCCTCCTCCGTCTGCTCCAGTCCGCCCAGAGCCTCTTCCCCGAAACGCATCGACCTCTTTAGGTCGACCCCGGCCGATGCCACAGTAGGCTGCATGGCGGTTTGCGCCTCTGCCGCCTGGTGAGCAGTGGGACTGGAGCCCACTTTGAGTGCCTTACGCGGCGCCAAGGTTGGCACCTCCACTTGACGCTTCCGACTAAAGTTAAAACACCCACTTGGTCAGCCGATGACCATGAAGCGAGCAAGAGACAATGCGAATGTCACTGAAAAAACACTCACCTCGAGCGGGGTTGCAGCCGCTTCGACACCGCGGTTCTCCTCTGCAACGACTATGGCGGTGGCGGAGGCACGGCCCCGGCATCCACTAGTGCCGACCGACCCTCGTCGGGCTTCGACGCCCCCTCGACCCCCTGCAGTGGCAGTTGCGTCGCCCCCGCTGCCGCCTGTTCTATCACTACCATCGAGCCCGATGGGTGACGACGACACGCTTCCCCAGTGCCCGTAGCTCGGGCATGTCAGCCTCGGACGCGGGGTGAGCGATCACCAACCCTGGGGCGCTATCTCCTCCCCCTCCTCCTGGGAGAGCTGGACTACTTGCCGACGCCCCGGGCGCCGTCTCCTCAACATCAGGGAGATAGTCCAGGGGACCCCGCCCCCTCTTGCCCACGTCATCTCCGTCCGAGGCGTCCGTCGATAGCGACGGCAATGGGGACTCCTCCAGCGGGAGACCGTCCTTCCTTTGCTGCCGACGACACTCATCTAGCTTCTCGCAAGAATCTACTTGCGTGCTCTTGGCCGCCTTTGGCGTCCTTCCGCTTTTTTTACAGTCTCGGCGTGTGCGTTGATCGCCCGCCGCCTCGCGGCCCCGGAACGGGCGGCGGAGGCTCGATGTCCCTCATCCCCTCAGAGGGAGGGCGAACGCAAGCATAAGGGAACGAGAAATGATGAGAAACAGAGAGGGCTCGGGGGAACGCGCATAAGGCGACGCGTGACTTACCAGGGAGAGATACCCCCGCAATGAGCGCATGACAATGTGGGTCAGACCACCGCTCTTCATCTTCCTGTCCACCATCTCCCTCACCCGACGTAGAACTGCCTCCTCAGAGAGGGCGGCGGCAGACATCCGGATGCCCTTGATTGGCTCATCCGGTCTCATATCGAACATGCGCCGCCGCCAAGCCATCAGCGGCAGCACCCTCTAGAGCTGGAAGGCCGCCACGACCACAGCCGCCATAAGGCAGCGGTTCCATAGCTTCTCCAGCCCATCCAGGAGCGGCTATAGCTTGGGCTGCTCTTCTCTCAGGACGCCATACCTCCACTTCTCCGGACAGTCCTCCACGATCCGTCCAGTGTAGGGGGGAAGCCCGTCGTCATCATTGCGGAGATAGAACCAGCTGGTGTACTAGCGGCGATTGGATGACGCTAGCTGGGCCGGGATGTACAGGTGCTGCCGGTCTTGGCGCACCTGGAGAGTGCAGCCGCCGGCCCTCACCATCTTTCTCGTACCCGGCGTACCCGTCGGCTTGGTGGTATGCCCTGCTCGGAAGAGGTGGAGCCACAGCTCCCAATGGGGGGCAATCCCCAGATACCCCTCGTAGACGGCGACGAAAATAGCCGCCTGCGCGATGGAGTTGGGGTTGAAGTTGTGTAGCTCCACCCCGTAGTAATGCGGGAGCACCCGCATGAATCGGTCTGCCGGCACGCTGAGACCACGCTCGTGGAAAGAGACGAAGCTCATGACGTACCCTTCGCGTGGCCGCGGCTCCCGCTCGCCCAACGGAGCAATCCACTTTGACCTGTCGGGGTCGGTGATCGGACGAAGAAGGCCGTCATCGACGAAGCAACTGCAGCACCTCCACAGACACGTCGGATGGCTCCCAAGGATCCACCGGGAAGATGACAGGAGGACCGCCGGCCATTGCGTGATGGAGAATGAGGGCTACGGCGGTAAGTCTCTCTCGCTTCTCTCTCTCTCTCTCTCTCGCTCCCTCTTCTCCCTTCTTCTCCCCGGCGCTCTCTGTTCTCGGCAACGGCTTGATGGTGGAAAAGGCGAGTACGGGCAAGGTAAGGAGGGGATGGTCGAGACTCGTTTCATATTTATGCAGGGAAAGGACGAAACGGTCAGGCGACGAAATCAGGGAAGTTTCCCTCGAGTCCGGGCACAATAAATCCAGATCCAATTTCACCGCCCACGCGCCCACCTTTTCCTCATTGATCGCATGGGCGGTTATGTCCTCGTCACACGACACTGGTCGCTTCCAACCGCAAAGAATGGCAGGCCCCAAGAGATCGCCTCAAAAGGCGCCTCCCGCCATTGTCGGTTGATGGGAGGGGAATATTCCCCACCGATTCCTTCCGCACTAAGGAACTGGGTGCCGAGCCCATTACGGTCTAGGGGTTCAAGGCTGGACCCCAGAGGGTTTCGACAGCCGCCTCTGAAGCAACAGAGTCAGGGACAACTATGGGCGAGCCCGTACATGGCCGAGGCCTGAGCAAGCGATTGCTTGGGATGTCCTAAGTCGTGTCCGAGACTAGCAGGGAGTTCTCCGAATGGGATCCCACCGTAGGGAGGCACCGAGCCCCCGGGGCCAATCGAACGGCCCTGGGACCCAATAGAGAAGCCCTCTGGTACTTTTGGAGTGCATCACCGGACCACTAGCTGACCCCTATCGAATGGGGCACGGGCCTCCACTCGGACTTACCCGATTGCAGCTCACCGGAAGTGTCACCGCCATACCCCACCGAGGGTAGCCTCGCATATTCCACCCTCCTTCCGAGCGAAAAGGATGCGCGAGGGTTGCATAAAAGCCGGGAACTCCCGACCGCCCTCTCGCTCCGTGCGAAGGCTCGGGGGCTCTCCCTGCAAACCTTGCCGAGACCCAGCGACCTAGGCTCGCACTCGAGGGGGCTCGGCAAACAACCCCCTCCTTCCGAGCGAAAAGGATGCGCGAGGGTCACATAAAAAGCCGGGGAACTCCCGACCGCCTCTCGCTCCATGCAGAGGCTAAGGGGCTCTACCTACAACTTTGCCGAGACCCAACGGCCCGTGTTCGTACTCGAGGGGCTCGGCAAACACACACCTCCTTCAAATGAAAAGGTTGCGTGAGGATCATACAAAAAGCCAGGGGAACTCCTGACAGCCCTCTTGCTCCGGGCAGAGGCTTGGGAGCTCTTCCTACAGATATGTTGAGACCACAGACCTGTGCTCGCACCCGAGGGGTCTCAAAACAAACCCTCACGCCATGAGGGGCGAGGTAAAAGCCAGAGAGCACACTGACGGCCCTCTCGCCTCCGTGCAGGAGGGGCAGGGGCTCTTCCAAAGAAGTTTGCCGAGACCCAGCGACCTAGGTTCACAAACGAGTGGGCTCGGCAAACAACCCCTCCGTCCGAATAAAAAGGATGTGCGAGGGTCGAACAAAAAAGTCAGGGGGGCCCCGACCGCCCTCTCGCTCCATGCGGAGGCTCGGGGGCTCCTCTTGCACCCAAGACAAGGACAAGCGACCCAAGCCCGCACTCAAGACTCGAAAAACACGATAAAAGGGCATCGAGCCCATTACGGTCTAGGGGTTCAAGGTCGGGCCCCTAAGGGTTTCGGCCACCTGCCCCAAGGCAACAGAGTCGGGGGCGACTATGGGCGAGCCCGCTATTTAGACCCGAGCAGACGATCGCCGGGACGCCTAAGTCGTGTCCGAGACCAGCAGGAGGTCTCCAAATGGGATCCCACCGTAGGGAGGCACCGAGCCACCGGGCTTAGCGAACGGCCCCGGCACCCACTAGAGAAACACTCGGTACTCTTGGAGTGCGCTCGACCGCTAGCCGACCCCTAACGAACGGGGTTCGGGCCTCCACTCGGACTTACCCGATAACAACTCGCCGGAGGTGTCACTGCTCGTGCCCACCGAGGGTAGCATGACACCCTCCACCCCTCCTTCCGAACAAAACGGATGCGTGAGGACAATGCAAAAAAGACAGGGAAACTCCTGGTCGTCCTCTTGCTCCGAGCGAAGGCTCGGGGGTTCTTCCTATAACTAAACCGAGGCTCAGCGACCCGAACTCGCATTCATAGGCTCGGCTAGCGCAATAAAAATCCATCGCACGACATAAGAAAAGCCCCTGGAGGAGTCAAATCACTCCTCTAGGGCCTCGGGGGCTACACCCGGCGGGTGCGCTCGCGTGCACCCACCGAGGCCTCGAGTACAAAACACAATCCCAAATAGGAGCTGTTGCGAGCCAAGTCTCGATAAAAACCTCAGGAGAGTTCCCTCACTCCTCCCGAGGCTCGGGGGCTACTGTTGGATACCACAAGAAGGGGTACCCTAAGCAAGAAACCAAAAATATTGCTTAAACCTTGCAAAAATCAAAGCCAAAAGACTACCGCAAGGTCTCAGCAGATTTCTTCGATTCGCCCGAGGCCTTGCGCCGAAGCCTCATGCGAAAGGCCAAAAGCTCCCTGCCCCGCCGATGACCTCTCGCCGAGGCCCTCTCGCCGAGACCCTCTCGCCGAGGCCCCGCCTCGAAAGGCCTCGGACGGGATGCCAATTCTCCGATTCGCTCGAGGCTGGGCTCGGCAAACAACCTCGTTACCTCCGTCCCAACCGAACTCCTCTGACAAAATGTCACATCTGGGTTAATGTGCCCGACTACTCCCACAAACGCCACCAGAAAAACCACAAGTGCTCCCTCATCGACGGTGCGGCGCAGAGGAGAGCGACGATGGGCTGGAGATCGGGCGCAGGGGGGTTACTCACATCGTGCTCCCTACTCGACACCAGATCGCTTTGTGCTACCTAACCCCTATGCCAAGGACAAAGTGGCGTGGAAGGTCTAGTCCAGTCCTCAGAGTCTCAAAGAATGCCAGGAGAGCCCAAATGCTGCTTTCCTCCTCGTCTGAGACCACGGCAGGGCCTCGGACGATCGTTTTTTTCTTCGCCTCGGCCGAGGCTTGCTCGCGCCCCTCAAGATCCTCGTCGCCTTCGCCTCAACCATCCCCTTGGCAGGCTGTCCCATCCATTTAATGCGCCTAAATGCACCCGCTATGTTAGCCACGATCGACAGGGTACATCAATAGGAGCGATGGGACAACGGTCAAATCTCCTTTTTTACCATGTCCTGCACTTTTCCACCTAAACTAGGTCACTATAGCCTCGGAATCAGTGCATAGGCCCAACTGCTCCTGCCAGGGCCTCGGCAAATCAGGCCTCGGCGCGGTCAGCCACAAACACTCGCCAGGGCCTTGACAAATTAGGCCTCGGCGCGGTTAGCTACAACCCGCTAGGTCTCGGCACTCCACCAGGCCAAGAGTCCACCAAAGCACGACATGTCTCCGGCCATGGAAGTCATACTGACTAGACGTCGACAAGGACTCCCATGACCTCAACCACTTCAAACCTGACCAGCACGGCGCGCCAGACAAGTACAGATCTCCATTCCCAACGCCATGCTGCTACAGGACTAAACTGCAGTAGGCTCCACGTGTAGCTCACTCATGTACTCCTGGCTCCTTCCTTGTGGTTATAAAAGGAAGTGGCCAGGGATAGCTCGGGGGAGGAGGAGAAGGACATACGATAGAACCGCGCTCCCATACTCGCCCTAGACACATCCCGTAACACCCACGCTCCCGGGCTGCTTGAGAGCAGCGTCTCAAGCACCTCGCACCGTCCCACGCCAAGACCTAGGACTAGCTCCCTCTCTCACCCAGCTTGTAACCCCCTACTACAAGCACTTCGGTGCAAGGAATACAAGACCGATCTCTCAGACTAGACGTAGGGCACCAATTGCCTGAACCAGTATAAATCTTGTGTCTCTTTACATCACCATCCGGGATAAGGGGCACGCAGTTCACTTTTACTAGTTGGTTGAGGACACCCCGGTCCAAAACACCGACAGTAGGATAGCCACCATTCGTACCTCAATGTACGCTGATGACACAGTGATCTTTGTCAACCTGGTTAAGGAAGATGTCACCACCCTGACCAACATTTTAAATAATTTTGGTGAAGTTTCGGGCCTCCAAACCAATTTCCAAAAGTCAACTGTTGTCCCGATTCGCTGCGAGGCCATTGATCATAAGGATGTCCTTTCAGATCTTCCAGCAAAAAGAGGTCATTTTCCAATCAAATATTTGGGTTTGCCCCTTTCACCTAGAAGGCTCAAGCGGGTTGATTTCCAACCTCTCATTGACAAGGCAGTGAATAAGCTCAACTTCTAGAACCGGCGGCACATCAACCATGCTGGATGCATGACCCTCGTTAAATCTGTCCTCACCTCACAGACTGTGTACTTCCTCACCTCCTTGTGGGCACCAAAAGCAACACTAAAGGAAATTGATTGCAGACGAAAACAATTCCTTTGGGCTGGGTCAAAAGCATTAACTGAAGGCAAATGCAAAGTGAACTAGTCGCGTTTCACCAGACCCAAAGACTCTGGAGGGCTTGGAATTCTGCACTTGGGGAAATTTGCTAGGGCCCTGCGTCTTCGATGGTTGTGGAAAGAATGGGACGAAGAACAACAATTACAAATTGGGCCGGATAACCCATGCACAAATAATGACAAGCTATTATTTGCAGCGGCAACTTCAATTATTGTGGGAGACGGCGATAATATTTCCTTTTGGCATAGTGCATGGTTTCAGAGTATTCGCCCTTGTGATTTTGCACCCAACGTCTACAAGTTATCTAGAAAGAAGAATAGATTGAAAGGTGCCTTAGACAACAACAACTGGATCCGTGATATCAACCTTCAACACCCAGGTTTCACCACCCAAGTCTTCATTGAATATACACAATTGTGGCGTGCAGTTGCAACCAAACTCAAGAGACGAAATCACCTGGATGCTAACCAAAGATGGGAAATACTTAACGAGCTCGGCTTACAAGGCTCAATTTCTAGGCTCCTGCAAGACAAAATTTTGCTCCCTTATTTGGTAAGACTTCGAAAGGTCCTAATATGGCTAGAGGGAGGGTGAATAGCCTATTTAAAATTCTACAAATCAACTAGAACAATTTGATTAGTAAGACAAATAGCGAAATGCAAACTTGCTCTAGCTCTACGAGGGTTGCAAGCCACCTATCCAACAATTCTAGTTGCAATGATTACTAGACACACAACTTGCTATGATACTACTCACTAAGAGCTCTCAATCTTGCTACACTAAAGAGCTCCACTAGATGAACTTAAATAACAAATCAAGCTCTCAATTCTAATTACACTAAAGAGCTTGCCATAACTAGTTTGCAAGAATATAAAAGAGTGAGTAGGGTGATTATACCTCCGTGTACAGGGATGAACCAATCACAAGATGAATATAAAATCAATCACTGAGAGAATGCCAAATGGCAAGAGACAACCGATTTTCTCCCGATGTTCACATGCTTGCCAAAACGCTACGTCCCCATTGTGTCGACCAACACTTGGTGGTTCAGCGGCTAAGAGGTGTTGCACAAACCTCATCCACACGATTGGATAGCGCAAGAACCTACCCACAAGTGAGGTAACTCAATGACATGAGCAATCCACTAGAGTTACCTTTCGGCGCTCCGCCGGGGAAGGTACAAATCCCCTCACAATCACCAGAGATGGCCACGAACAATCACCAACTCATGCCAATCCTCCACTGCTGCACCAAGCCGTTTAGGTGGTGGCAACCACCAAGAGCAACAAGCGAAATCCACAGCAAAACACGAAAACCAAGTGCCTCTAGATGCAATTACTCAAGCAATGCACTTGGATTCTCTCCCGATCTCACAAAGATGATGAATCAATGATGGAGATGAGTGGGAAGACTTTGGCTAAGCTAATAAGGTTGCTATGTCAATGCAAATGGCCAAGAGAATGAGCTTGAGCTGGCCATGGGGCTTAAATAGAAGCCCCCACAAAATAGAGCCGTTGGGCTCCTCACTGCACTAAACACGGGCCGACCGGACGCTCTGGCCATATTGACCGGACGCTGGACCCCAGCGTCCGGTGCTCAGATCTTCGCCACGTGTCCCCTGATTCAAACGCTGATCGCCCGATCTCAACGGTCAAGTGATGACCGGACGCGTCAGTTAGAAAGTGACCGGACGCTGGATCTCAGCGTCCGCTCGTTTCCAATAAGGTTCCAAACGTGACATTTCACGACCGGACGCATCCGGTCATGCTCGACCGGACACACCTTGTGTCCAGTCACTCAATGTTTCCTCTATGCGCCTCACGTCAGCGTACGTCAGCACTGACCGGACGCACCCTGCCAGCGTCCGGTCGAAGACCGAAACACGCGCCCTCTGCTGCCACTAACTGGATGCGCCGGTCCAACCGAGACCAGCGTCTGGTCACTTTCAGTGACCTTCGTCTTTTCTGTAAAGAGCACCGGTGGCACCGTCGGACTATTCGCACACTACGGGCGGACACTCCGCCGGTGAAGTTTCCTACCCTTGCTCAAATGTGCTAACCACCAAGTGTATCACCTTGTGCACATGTGTTAGCATATTTTCACAATCATTTTTCAAGGGTGTTAGCACTCCACTAGATCCTAAATACATATGCAATGAGTTAGAGCATCTAGTGGCACTTTGATAACCGCATTTCAATACTAGTTTCACTCCTCTTAATAGTACGGCTATCGATCCTAAATGTGATCACACTCGCTAAGTGTCTTGATCACCGAAACAAAATGGCTCCTACTATTTATACCTTTGCCTTGAGTCTTTTGTTTTTCTCTTTCTTCTTTTCCAAGCTCAAGCATTTGATCATCACCATGCCATCACCATTGTCATGATCTTCGCCATAGCTTCATCACTTGGAGTAGTGCTACCTATCTCATAATCACTTTGATAAATTAGGTTAGCACTTAGGGTTTCATCAATTAACCAAAACCAAACTAGAGCTTTCAATCTTTCCCTTTTTGGTAATTATTCACAAAGATATGAATTGTAATTTAATTTAATCCATGTTGCTTGCCCAAGCATATTTATCATGTGTAAAATAATATGGACAAGTTTCATGAACTCCAAATGGTAGCAATTGCTCCTCCTACATATGTGCTAAGAGTTTGGATTGTAGCTTGCACATATGCTTAGATAGGAAATATAGGAGACAATTTCTACCGTATGATGCTAAGGTATAAGAGATGGACCTTTGAAGCGTGATACCAATTGAAGTGCACCAATATACCATCCTTAGCATTATTAGTAACTAGACATACACAAAAACTATAATACCCCGTGAGATCAACGTTACAAGCAAGGGTCTAGTTTCCATATAATGAACATAAATCTAGTTACTTTAGCCTATGCATGCTAGTTTTTCATTTCACCATTCAAGCATATAACTAGCATACACCACACAAGCATGGATATTGAAATTTAAAACTTGTGCCATGCAAGCAAATATATGAAATACACATTCAAATGTAACATATAAGTTTATGAGCTTGCTCCCCCTACTTGTGTGTATTTTTGATTGATCCCTTTGTTTGCTCCTCCTATTTTACTATCTTTGTGAATTTTTCTCCCCCTTTGTCAACAATTAGCACAAAAGGTGAGCTCAAATTGTAGATAGGTTGGGGTGAAACCATGTGAAATGAGGATCATTTTCCCAATTTGGTTCAATCTAGATCACTTGCAAAAGATATTTAACTCGGTTTGATCCAAGAACAAGCTTCTTCACACCTCCAAATAAGAGTTATCTTGTACTATGTTGAGTTAAACACTTATAGCTTATTTTCTAGATCAAACACTAGGTTTACAAGCCCACAAACATGTCATATGCTACCACTAGATCATTTTAAACATACAAGCAATAGTGGTACCATACAAGCATCAAATTCATTTGATTTTCATGAATGAGCCTATTCAAATGTCAAATATGTCTAGATGCACTAATCATGTCCTTAGCAAAGATGTATGCCATGCCAATCAACTTTTACCTTGAATTGCTCGGAAGGAGAGGCATGTAATTGGGGGTGCATCAACACATATTGGAGAAGTCAAGTATGTTCAATTCATTCCTTAGCTTGCAAAACCTCTTCTCATCAAATGGCTTGGTGAAGATATCGGCAAGTTGATCTTCGGTGCTCACACTCTCAATGCAAATGTCTGCCTTTTGTTGGTGATCTCTTATGAAATGATGGCGGACATCAATATGCTTTGTTCTTGAATGTTGAACCAGGTTGTTAGTGAGCTTTATGGCACTCTCATTGTCACATAGCAATGGCACTTGCTTGAATTTAATTCCAAAGTCACTCAAAGTAGCATTCATCCAAAGTAATTGAGCACAACAACTACCAAGGCGAAATGTACTCCGCTTCGGCGGTTGAAAGTGCTACACTATTTTGCTTCTTTGATGACCAAGACACAAGAGATCTTCCCAATAGTTGACATATGCCCGATGTGCTCTTTCTCTCAACTTTGCATCCCGCATAATCGGAGTCCGAATATCCAATCAACTCAAATCTTGCTACTTTGGGATACCACAATCCAACATTTTGTATATGCTTCAAGTACCTCAATATTCTCTTTGTTGCCTTCAAATGAGTTTCTCTTGGTGAGGCTTGAAATCTAGCACACATGCATACACTAAACATCACATCTAGCCTTGATGCGGTCACATAGAGTAGGCTTTCAATCATAGACCGATACATCTTTTGATCCACCATGTTGCCACTAGCATCACTATCCAAGCTTCCACTTGTCCCCATTGGTGTACTAATAGCTTTAGCATCATCTATTCCAAACTTCTTGAGTATGTCCTTGATATACTTGCCTTGACTCACAAAAGTGCCATTCTTCATTTGCTTGATTTGAAGACCAAGGAAGTAGCTAAGCTCTCCAATCATGGACATTTCAAACTCATTTGCCATCATCTTGCCAAACTCCTCACAAAAATCTTGATTTGTTGACCCAAAAATGATATCATCAACATAGATTTGCATTACAAACAAGTCATTTCCAAGCTTCTTGGTGAAGAGAGTGGTGTCAATCTTTCCCATCTTGAATCCCTTAGAGAGTAGGAAGTCCCTCAATCTCTCATACCATGCTCTAGCTGCTTGTTTTAATCCATACAAAGCCTTTCTCAACTTGTAAACATGGTTGGGTTTCTTTTCATCTTTAAAACCGGGAGGTTGCTCAACATACACAAGCTCATTGATGTACCCATTGAGAAATGCACTTTTCACATCCATTTGGTACAACTTGATGTTGTGGGCACAAGCATAGGCTAACAAGATCCTAATTGCTTCCAATCTTGCAACCGGGGCATATGTTTCTCCAAAGTCAAGACCTTCAACTTGAGTGTAACCTTGAGCCACTAATCTTGCTTTGTTCCTTATTACTATCCCATCTTGATCTTGCTTATTCCGAAAGACCCATTTGGTTCCAATCACATTATGATCCTTAGGCCTCTCAACTAACTCCCATACTTGGTTTCTTGTGAAGTTGTTTAGCTCTTCATACATAGCATTGACCCAATCAACATCCTTCAAGGCTTCATCTATCTTCTTCGGTTCAATGGATGACACAAATGAGAAATGCTCACAAAATAAACCCAATCTTGATCTAGTTTGCACACCTCTTGAAATATCACCAATGATAGTGTCCAATGAATGATCTCTTGCAACATTGGTTGGTTGAAGCACTTGCACTTGATTGCTAGCATTTGATTGATCACTTGGTTGAGATGATGAACTAGCCATTTGTTGTTGATCTTGCATTTTGTCATGACTAGTACTTGCTCGAACTTGATCATGAGAACCACTAGCTTACACATTTGAGTTAGAGAGCACTTGATTCTTGTCATCTTTAACATCAATCACCTCTCTAGGCCTTATATCACCAATGTCCATGTTCTTTATTGCATTGACCAATTGAGTGCCTCTTACATCATCTAGATTCTTATTTTCCTCTTGGGAACCATTTGTTTCATCAAACTCCACATCATGAACCTCCTCAAGAGTACCATTAGTCAAAATCCAAACTCTATAAGCCTTGCTAGTAGTAGAGTAACCAAGCAAGAAACTTTCATCACATTTCTTTTCAAACTTGCTCAATCTAGTGCCTTTGTTCAATATATAGCATTTACAACCAAAAACCCAAAAGTATGTTATGTTGGGCTTTCTTCCATTCAATAGCTCATAAGGTGTATTCTCCATCATAGGGTGACAATAGAGTCAGTTGCTATAATAGTAAGCCGTGTTGATTGCTTCGGCCCAAAATGAATGACTCACATTGTACTCACTCAACATTGATCTTGCCATGTCAATCAAAGTTCTATTCTTCCTCTCAACTAAGCCATTTGATTGAGGAGTTTACTTGGCCAAAAATTGATGTCTAATTCCAAATTCATCACACAACTCATCAATTCTAGTGTTCTTGAATTGACTACCATTGTCACTTCTAACTTTCTTGATAGTTGTTTCAAACTCATTGTGAATGCCCTTGACAAATGATTTGAATGTTGCAAACACATCACTCTTGTCAACAAGAAAGAATACCCATATGTATCTAGTGAAATCATCCACAATCACAAATCCATATTTATTTCCACCAATGCTAGTGTATGTGGTTGGTCCAAACAAGTCCATGTGCATTAACTCAAATGCCTTAGATGTGCTCATCATGCTCTTCTTAGAATGTGTGTTACCAACTTGCTTTCCGGCTTGACATACACTACATAGGTTATCCTTCTCAAATGTGACATCTTTCAAGCCTCTAACTAAGTCATGCTTAATCAACTTGTTCAATTGTTTCATTCCAACATGACCAAGCCTTCTATGCCATAACCAACCAATGCTAGACTTAGTGATCAAACATGTTGTCAATTGAGCTTCTCTAGCATTAAAATCAACCAAGTATAGATTCTCGTATCTAAATCCTTTGAATATCAAGTTAGAGCCATCTACACTTATAATCTCTACATCATCCACACCAAATATGCACTTGAAACCAAGATCATATAATTGAGTTACCGATAATAGGTTGAAGTTCAAGCTCTCTACTAGTAGCACATTGGAAATGCTCAAGTCATTGGATATAGCAATCTTACCAAGCCCTTTGACCTTGCCTTTGCCATTGTCACCAAATGTGATACTATCAATCCCATTGCTCTTGTTTTCATTGATTGAATTGAACATTCTTGGATCACCGGTCATGTGTTGTGTGCACCCACTATCAAGCTCCCAATGCCTTTCCCGGCTTTATAATTTACCTACAAAAGAAGATCAATTCTTTTTAGGTACCCAAACTTGCTTTGGTCTTTGTAGGTTAGTTACCAAGGTCTTTGGTACCCAAATGGCCTTCTTCTTTGGCCCCACAATTGGTGTACCAATGAACTTTGCCTTCACACCATTGGCACCCTTAAAAAGCATATAACAAGAATCAAATTTAATTGAGGATACATTAGGTAGCTTGTTCTTGTTAATCTTGCAATATTGCTCTATATGCCCAACTTGCTTTCATCTATTGCAAAACCGGCCATTGCCCTTCACAAAGCTAACTTTGGGAGTGACAAAGGCCGCCTTGCCTTTCTTGGGGATATAGCCTAATCCTCTTTATTGAGAGAAAACCTTTGGCTACCCAAGCACTTTAGCAATCGGGCATCTCCACCATAGGCATTGCCTAAGGCACGAGTGAGCTCATTCACCTCCTTCTTGAGGGTCTCATTTTCCACCATTAGTGAGGTATCACAAGAGAGACCATCACTCAAAGGTGAAGTGGAAGTGGTAGTGCTACAAGAAGAGTTAGTGGGAGCAACTACAATGGGCTTATAAAAAGATTCATCAATAAGATCACAAGTTAGTCCCACATCACATGATACGATCACTTGCTCCTTCTTGACTTCCTCCACTTTGACTTGCTCAATGAGAGAGGAGTGAGCCTTTTCAAGCTTAGAGTGAGCTTTGCCAAGCTTCTCATGGGCTTCCATTAGCCTCTCATGAGTGGCATTGAGCTCATCAAAGGATTGCTCAAGAAATTTTACCTTCATGTGTAATTCTTTGCACTCTTTTCTCTTCATCTCATTGCAAGCGTGCACTTGCTCACACATGTCCAAGAGTTCCTCCTTGGTGTACTCCTCATCCTCATCATCATCATTATGATCATTCCTACAAGTATCACTTTTACATTCATCATCATTACTCACATCATATTTTACCTTGGTAGGCTTTGCCATGAGGCATGTCGATGGAGCGTCAAGATGGAGAGCTTGTCGTTGATGGCGATGCTTGCTAGTGCTCTCTTGATAGATTTCTTGTCATCATCACTAGAGCTATCACTATCCGAAGAGCCATCACTATCCCATGTGACCACATAGCCTCCACCTTTCTTCTTCTTTTGGAAGGTCATTCTCTTCTCCTTCTTTTCTTTCTTATCCTTTTTGAGCTTCTTCTTCTCATCCTCATCATTGTCACTATTGTAGGGACAATTTGCTACAACGTGATCGGGGCTCTTTCAATTGTAGCATCTTCTCACATATTCTTTTCTTTTGGTGTGATCTCTTCTCTTTCTTGCACCATAGCCCTTCTTCTTCATGAATTTTCCCATCTTGCGGACAAAGAGGGCCATAGCTTCATCATCAATATCACTAAGATCATCATCATCACTTAATTCTTTCTTGGACTTGCCCTTGTTCTTAGATGATGATGAGCTAGCCTTAAATGCTATACTCTTCTTCTTCTTGTCTTCTTCTTCCTTCTTGTCATCCTTGTCATCCCCCTCCCTTTTTACACGGCATGTCTCTTGGGTCATGACATCACCTAGTACTTGGTTGGGGGTAATCTCCTTCAATCCTCCTCTTATGATGAGCAATCTCAACATCTCAAATCTTAGAGGTAGGCACATCAAGAACCGATGAGAGACATCATCATCCTTGATCTTCTCTTCCAATGCCTTCAAATCATTGATAATCACTTGCAAATGATGGAACATCTCCGGAATGCTCTCATCTTTCTTCATCTTGAAGCTTATCAATTTATCCTTGAGGATATACAACTTGGCACTCTTCACCGCCGGTGTGCCCTCATATGTTTTCTCCAATCTCTTCCACACCTCATTTGCTCTTTCACAATCCTTGATTTGCTCAAACACCTTGGAATCAATGGTATTGTATATGGTGTTGAGAGCCATTGTATTGCATTGCTTGTTGATCTTATCTTGGTTGGTGGGATCATCCGGATCAATGATAGCATAGTCATTCTCGGTCACTTCCCATACTTGATCATTGATTGAACCAAGATACATCCTCATCTTTCTCTTCCAATAATCATAGCATATGCCATCAAAGAACGGTGGTTTGCCCCCCCCATGGTTGAACACAACTTGAGCCATAATTTGACACCGAGGTTGTTAAGCCTTTAATCAAATGGTGATCATGGCTCTGATACCACTTTAAAGGTCCTAATATGTCTAGAGGGGGGGTGAATAGCCTATTTAAAATTCTACAAATCAACTAGAGCAATTTAATTAGTAAGACAAATAGCGAAATGCAAACTTGCTCTAGCTCTATGAGGGTTGCAAGTCATCTATCCAACAATTCTAGTTGCAATGATTACTAGACACACAACTTGCTATGATACTACTCACTAAGAGCTCTCAATCATGCTACACTAAAGAGCTCCACTAAATGAACTTAAATAACAAATCAAGCTCTCAATTCTAATTACACTAAAGAGCTTGCCATAACTAGTTTGCAAGAATATAAAAGAGTGAGTAGGGTGATTATACCGTCGTGTAGAGGGATGAACCAATCACAAGATGAATATATAAAATCAATCACCAAGAGAATGCCAAATGGCAAGAGACAACCCATTTTCTCCCGAGGTTCACGTGCTTGCCAACACGCTTACGCTCCCGCTGTGTCGACTAACACTTGGTGGTTCGGGCGGCTAAGAGATGTTGCACAAACCTCGTCCACACGATTGGACACCGCAAGAACTCTACCCACAAGTGAGGTAACTCAATGACACAAGCAATCCACTAGAGTTACCTTTCGGCGCCCACCGGGAAGGTACAAATCCCCTCACAATCACCAGAGATGGCCACAAACAATCACCAACTCGTGCTAATCCTCCACCACTGCACTAAGCCGCCTAGGTGGTGGCAACCACCAAGAGCAACAAGCGAAATCCATAGCAAAACACTAATACCAAGTGCCTCTAGATGCAACCACTCAAGCAATGCACTTGGATTCTCTCCCAATCTCACAAAGATGATGAATCAATGATGGAGATGAGTGGAAAGACTTTGGCTAAGCTTAAGGTTGCTATGTCAATACAAATGGCCAAGAGAATGAGCTTGAGCCGCCATGGGCTTAAATAGAAGCCCCACAAAATAGAGCCATTGGGCTCCTCACGTGACCGAACACGGGCCGACCGGACGCCTTTCGGTCATATTGATCGGAGACGCTGGACCCCAGCCGTCCGGTGCTCGAGATCTTTGCCACGTGTCCCCTCGCTTCAAACGCTGATCGCCCGATCTCAACGGTCAAGTGATGACCGGACGATCGCTTAGAAAGTGACCGGATGCTTGGATCTCGGCGTCCGGTCATTTCAATAGAGGTTCCAACGCGACATTTCACGATCGGACGCGTCCAAATATGCTCGACCGGACACACCTCAAGGCGTCCCACACTCAACGCTTCTCTCAGGCGCCTCACATCAACAGAGACGTCGGCAGATCGACCTAACGCACCTGCCAAATGTCCGGTCACTTTTAGCGCCAGCGTCCGGTCGAAGACCGAAACACGCGCCCTCTACTGTCACTGACCGGACGCGCCGGTCCAACCGAGACCAGCGTCCGGTCACTTTCAGTGACCTTCGCCTTTTCTGTAAAGAGCGTCGGTGAAGTTTCCTACCCTTGCTCAAATGTGCTAACCACCAAGTGTATCACCTTGTGCACATGTGTTAGCATATTTTCTCAATCATTTTCAAGGGTGTTAGCACTCCACTAGATCCTAAATACATATGTAATGAGTTAGAGCATCTAGTGGCACTTTGATAACCGCATTTCAATACGAGTTTCACCCCTCTTAATAGTACGGCTATCGATCCTAAATGTGATCACACTCGCTAAGTGTCTTGATCACCGAAATAAAATGGCTCCTACTATTTATACCTTTGCCTTGAGCCTTTTGTTTTTCTCTTTCTTCTTTTCCAAGTTCAAGCATTTGATCATCACCATGCCATCACCATTGTCATGATCTTCGCCATAACTTCATCACTTGGAGTAGTGCTACCTATCTCATAATCACTTTGATAAACTAGGTTAGCACTTAGGGTTTCATCAATTAACCAAAACCAAACTAGAGCTTTTAGACTTGGGCACCACCAACGTGCAAATTCTTCAGTTGGTTAATTTTACAAAACAGAGTTTGGACGTCGGATCGCTTGGCTACCCGTAATTGGCCAAACTCCGAAAATTGCCCATTGTGTTGTCGGTTGCTAGAGTCCGGCTTGCATCTTTTCCAAGATTGTCATTTCACTAGACGGTTGTGGGAAGGCATTGCAATGTGGGTTGGTGTACCTGGTCTACTACCTACCAATTGGGTCCATGGCGAAAGTGTCCTCGAATGGTGGAGTAACATGGTCCGTATTCACTGTGCGGACAGAAAAGGTTTGCGGTCTCTGATCATCTTAGTGTGCTGGGAAGTGTGGAAGGAAAGAAATGCAAGAATTTTTTAGCATAACGGCGCAACAAATCAACAAGTACTAAATAAGATTAGAGATAAAGGGAGGCTTTGGAAAGCGGCTAGAGCAAAACATCTTGCAACTCTTCTGCCTCCTTCTTGATCCTTTTCTGGGTATATTTTACTTTGGGGTCGTGACAGGCTAAAACGCTTTGTACAGTGCTACTGTGGCCGTCTTTGGCTTTCTCCTTTTTAATATAACAGGCAGCTCTCCTGGTGGTTCGTTTAAAAAAAAGTATATATCTATTGCCAATCAATAATAGAAGGGGCAACAGCACCGGCATAGATTTTTAATCTCAGTTGAGCTAAGGCCACAAGCCTATAAGAAACGAGTGCCTTTTAATTCAATTTAGACATGCATGCAACACCTGGATTTTGAACCATTACATATGCAACCAACATGACAGATTCAATGCAACCGGTGATGACATGAAGATGTTACTTCCTCCATTCCAAATTATAAGTCATTCCAACAATCTAGAGAGTCAAAGCATCTCAAGTTTGACCAAAATTATAGAGAAAACTACATAGATTTGTGACAACAAATAGATGTACTATGAAAATATACTTAATGAAGAATATAATGATACTTAGTTGGCATTATAAATGTTATTATCTTATCATATAAATTTGGTCTAACTTGAGATATTTTGACTCTCTAAGATTCTTGGAATGACTTATAATTTGGGATGGATGGAGTATTAATTAAAGCACCTTAGCACACAGGCAGTGGGGGAGCAGGGTTAATTCATGTAATTGAGGTCTAAACACCCATGAATAGTACTAGCATTTTTGTTTACTCAATGAAGTTTAAATTGAGCACGGGGGCCATGGCCCACCTTCGTCTCAACTAAGCTTCACCCCTGAGCACAGGGGTGGACCTAATTTGCTGCACAAGTAGGATGTGCCATATAGCCTAGGTCTAGCCTGACAAAAAAAAAATACTGTAGTAGTATAAATTCATCCTGTTTGCCTATGCGCGTCCACTCCATATTACGAAATTTATGGCCAAATCATTCTAATTTTTGTGAGAATTTCTAGCATGTCTTAGGAGCATTAACGTGAAGGCACTATTGAAGACCTCTACTCTAGTTAGAAATACCAAGATATGCATTTTCATGTTTTTCATTGCACCATTGTGGGGGCTTCATTATCTGTTTAGTTAAAACATAAGGTTCAATTATATAGGTCTTGTTGCATCCGTTTCTGTGATATCATAAAAATAAATTCTAGCTTTAAACTTTTGATCTTTTTGTTGTTGTAATACTTTTATCCACTAAAACCCTAGTGCTTATTATATTTTTATTCAAGGTTTTTTCTTTTGTATTTAATTTAAAAATGTTCTACTTCCTCCGCTCCGGAAAGAATCAATTCCTAGCAAGTTTCAGACAAATTAGTATAGCAGCCAAATGACAATATTACCCTTGATTAATTTGAGTTCCACCATTAAGTTGCACACTAATTGGTGTTTGCGTTATGCGCTGGTCGCATCATTTACTACTCATCCGGCGAGTGCGCGGGCGAGCACGCAGTCGACGTCGCCGGGGAAGGAGGCGGAGGAGTCAAGCAGCTCTGCGCGTGGCGACGGCGATGGGTGGCATCGAGCGCGGAGTTCCGGCACCACAACATGGCCCTCTTCCTCCGAGTCCGGCACGGTCTTCTTCCTTCAAGTCCGGTACAACCTCACTGTCTTCGATTCTGGGGCTCCAAGCCTGGATCTTGGTTGTTCGGAATAGGTTGCGGCCGCGGGCTGCGTCCACGTCCATGACGACTGATGTGGCCATGCATGCCGGGATCCTATCGAATCCGGGAGCTTGGAGCCTAGATCCCGATGTCGCCACCACCATCGGTGTTGCCGAGCCCATTGTCGCAAGCACGGCCAGGGGCGCCGCCGCCACACGCATGCTCTGGATCTCCTTGCTCCATTGTGCCACAGTGGGGAGATTTGGGGCGATTTTGGATGGGAGAGTTGGGGGTGGCGGTAGTGGGGAGAACGAAGATTTTGGGAACTGTGGAGATTTTGGATTGGGCAGCGGTGGTGGGAGAATGATGAGTACGTTCCGGTCAAAGCGAGGAAGAGGAGAGGGAACGGGTGAAGGATGCAATTAATGCAGAAGAGAGGGACGCGGGGATGCATGGCTTCCCGAGGCGGGCCGGTGGAGTCTACACCACAGGAATCGATTCTTTCACGGACAATTTTTTGGCCTAGGAATAGATTCTTTCATGGACAAAGGAGTAGATCACAAAAGTATACTCTTAGTTACTTCAAGGGCATGAAGAATCATTTTAGCCTACATCATGGAGTCAAGACGTTGGACTTGTCATTGAATTTGCCATATTGAGGGACGGCATTTCATAACTTATATTATTCAATTTTTAGGGATGGTTTTAAAACCGTTTCGGAAAGTAACTTATTTTTACAATCAAAATGACAAAGTAGCGGTTTTGTTAACCGGCTCTAAATATCGTTTGAACCATCTATAAAAAAAACGTTTGTGTAGCTAGTAGTAGGTAGAATATACCTCCCAAACATATAAATTGGAGAGGATCTTTCGCCTGACTCCCTCCCAACTCATGCGAATTAGGGCGTGAGTCGTAATGCATCTTTCGCCATGTTTAGTTCGGCGGAATCGGCGCCGCCGAGATCACTGTTCGTACTGTAGCGCACTGTAGCATTTTGTTTGTATTTGTAATAATTGTCCAATCATTGACTAATTAGGATCAAAACGTTCGTCTCGCAAAGTACAACCAAACTGTGTAATTAGTTTTTGATTTCGTCAATATTTAGTACTACATGCATGTACCGTAAGTTTGATGTAACGGAGAATCTTCTTTTTGCATAGTGCTGAAGTTTGGATTTGGGGTGGAACTAAACATAGCTAGACAAGCCCTAACGGCGGCAATCAACGCAGTCCGCACATTAATTTCGTGTCAAATCGTGGCGTCCAAATCAAAGACCCCAACGCAAAATTGAAAGGAAAGAGGGTACTACTACGTGCGTGCGCCGTGGGCCTCTCTAGCGGCTTGCGCTGAGACTTCCGGTCTCTCGTTCTCATGCATATTATACATCTACATGTTGCTCGTACAGTACTCCCATTTCATCATCTCTATTCAGCGACGGAGCACGGCACAAAATCAAGGGGGGCCAACTTGATAAAAACACAAGTAAAATATGTTGACATTAGAAATAAAACTATATATACTATGATAAATTTAACTAATCACATATCAAATGACTACAGAGGTTGTCAGACTACTCTTAACTAAGTTATAGACTAAAACTAGCTAGTTATATATATTTATAGTTAGATCATATTTCACAAAATACAAGTGACCATAAATTATATTTAAGAATTTTGCTTCGGAAAGTGGGCCGGAGCCCAGTTTAGCCTCCACTGTGCTCCGTCCGTGTCTCCATTTCCACTCATACGTTCGTTCATACACGCACGCACGCATGACGCATGCATGAATCTGCCCGAATTCAATTTGGGCTGAGACTTCCTGGCTAATTTGGCACTAATTTAGAGTATTAAATATAAACTAATTATAAAACTAGTGGCACAGATGAAGACTAATTTGTGAGACGAATTTATTAAGCCTAATTAGTTTATGATTTGACAACACGGTGCTACAGTAAACATGTGCTAATGATAGATTAATTAGAGTTAATAAATTCGTCTCGCAAAAAAGTCTCTATCTGTGTAATTAATTTTATAATTAACTCATATTTAGTCATCTTAATTAGACAGAAACTAAACTTTAGTTCCACGATCCCAACACCCATATTTGCAGGTGTGCATATGCATGCGCATGCGTGGGATCCATGTGCAGTGTGCATACGTGGTGTGGCGCCTTTCAACCTGCGCTGCGTGCTGTTCCTCCTTCGCCATGCCGCCCTAGGTCCCTAGAGACCAGCTGACCAGGGGCCATGCACGTCGCCATCCACGTCCCCCACATATTTATAAAATAAATAATAAATCTAAAATATACAGGGAGAGGACAGAGAAAAATCAAAACCTAGCTACACAATAGATTTATTATTTTCTGCACTTTACTGGTTCTTTTCCCTCCTTGGCCCCTTCAAAAGTCCTTGTGTTTTTCTTTTCATTGTACTGCCTTGCTCCCTCCCCTTATTTATATCATTAATCAGATGTCCTTCTACTTGCCTCACTCACATGGTTTGTTTGTTATTTTTTATTATTATTCTAGGAATTACTATTGCACTACTTATTTTTTACCCTATTCATTCTAAATTATATGTTGTTTTATTATTTTTTTATACACAATTTTTATTATGTATCTAAACATATCGTATATCTAGGTCTATAGAAAAAAACTATGTACCTACGAAAGCCAAAACGACCTATAATGGTATTACTTATCACACAAGCATGCATTCTTTTTTTTTTATGCCTGCATTCTTTTAGTTACATATGAAGATGCAACTGTACCTTATACTCCTTATACCTAACTCTAATTATGTGTTAACTGAAACTCATTTTAACTCTGGCCAAGATTATAGAAAAATAGACCAACATTTACAAAGTCAAGTTAGTTCCATTAAACAATTCACGAAATAGATTAGCAAAAAAGAAATACTCCACAAAATATGTTTCAATTATGGCCCCGTTCGTTTGTCTTAAAAATGGCTTGTTCGGCTTCTTTTTTTAGCCGGAACAGTGTTTTTCTCTCACAACAATTCAGCCGGAACAGTGTTTTTTCAGCCCATTTCAACCAAATTTCAGACCAGCGAACGGGCCCTATATATGCCAATATATATTTTAACCAAAGAATTCGTAAAAGTTAATTTTTTTTATTAACTTAGGATAAATTTAAAGTGAACTATAATTTGGAATGAATGCGGCATTATATTTTGTAATGCAGGGAGAGTATATATATTCGTGGTCCATGCATGCATTCTTCTTGTGGCATTGAAGCCTGCTGAACGGAAACCAAATGATATGTTGGACCAGGGATATGCTCATATGCACCACATAATCAAAACTCATTATTTATTTACTATCTACTCCAGATGATATGATCATGTACGCATTCATTAAATGGAGTTCTTCATCTGCTCCATCTCCTGCACGTCGCCTTGTCTGCTCCCTCTGCTGGACCACCCGGCCGGCACCCGGCAGCCGACTGCTGGTACACAACAGGAGTTGCTAGCTAGCTACCATACGACAATTGCCCATAATCCAATTCCATCAGTTCCGGTTCCTTTGGTTTTAAATTTGCTGGTAAATTTATTTTTCTCTTTTGTTAATTTTTGGCAGAAGGACTACTACTTGATCTCTTTTTACAAACAAGCATGTATAGAAATAATCCTAATTTCGTTTCATTGATGAAAAAGAGTTCCACAATGTTCAAAAAAAGGAAAAAAAATAAACAACGGAGACTGTTTGGAACATAGGGGTTTCACTAAAATCAGTTTAATTCCATGAGAAATCAGGTCGTAATTAGCCCCTACGTAGGTAACAAAGTTAGAGCCTTTTTGACATGGTTTCTTGTGCCTCTAGCTGCCCACACAACAGCACTGTAGCACACTGGTTCACGGGAACTGTTTTTATCTCTATTCGTGAAATGAATGTGGAGCCGGAAGAAGCCGGTTCCTTTAGCACTGTTGCGAGGAACCGGAGTGTGCGCACCATTACGTGTGTACTGTAGCAAAAGTTTTTCTCTCTCTCAAGCTCAAAATATACTGTAAAGATGGAGAAGATTGTGAAGCCAGGATTTAGAGGCTTTATCGGCTTCTACTATATATAGTGCACTACAGTACAGACAGTGGTGAAGCTGAAGCTAGGCAGCATAAACCTTGCCAAAGAGGTCCTTAATAGTAATAACAAAACGTGCTTCCAACAGTCTATTAGGTAGGTTATATTAGCCTCGAATGCATGCATGCACGCACGCATGTATCAATCCAATCCGGGCCGGGGAGCACGCAGAGGACCACTGCATGCACACCGTACCCAGGGGGATTTGAGAAAGGATCTGAATGAAAAGGATGCATGCTGTGGACTGCAAATAACGGATGCGTGCATCTATCATCGTCTATCGATATATACATCCATCCACAAGATTTGTGGCGTATGTTTCACCAACGTACGTACATCATACCCCTGCTACATGTATGTATATACACACATTATTCAATTCCATCTACATTTATTCGACATTGTACACATGCAGCACCATACACATCTCTTCGATCACTTGGTCTGCACTGCACCTCCTGTTGCCATTCATTCATCGCGTGCCCACAATGCTCAAGCAAGTCACATCTCAGGTCCTATTCAACTCCCTCCGTTCTAAATTACAACTTCGACAAAAGTGTGGCAACACCAATTTATTGTACCGTGGAGGATTTGCAGAGGCTAAATGAGGTGCTTGCTTGCCGTGTGGAGCATTTCCCATGTCGTTACTTGGGGATTCCGCTATTTGTTTTCAAACTAAAGCGTTCGGAGGAGCAATTCCTCGTTGATAAGGTGGCAGCTAGAATACCTGGATGGAAGGGGAACCTGTTGAGTATGGCTGGCCGCACGGCCTTGGTAAAGGCAACACTGTCAGCGATCTCGGTGCATGTCTCCATCGCCCTATGTCTGTCACCGTGGGCAATTGGGGAGATTGATCGCCTGCGTCGTGCTTTTATCTGGACAGGTTCGGAGGTGGTTGCTGGTGGCCGCTGTAGGGTTGCCTGGACAGTTTGCTGCCGGCCCAAGGAGCTGGGCGGCCTCGGTATTTCTGACCTCAGGCGTGTGGGAATTGCGCTGCGTTTGCGGTGGGTGTGGCGCAACAGGCGCGCTGGCAGGATGCCTGTGTCTAGGGAGAGCGTGGTACTGAAGCTGTTCCAGGCCGCTGCGGTGCTGACCCTTGGCAATGGAGAATCCACCTTCTTCTGGACAGATGTCTGGCTGGATGGAAGATGCATTGAGGACATTGCGCCGTCTATCTTTGCGACGGTCAGTGCCAGGAAGAAGAAGACGGTTGTGGCCCAGGCGCTCGCGGGGGATGCTTGGGTGCGCCATGTGCAGGGGCCAGTGACTGCACAACAGATGCTCGAGTTTGGCTACTTGTTCGATCTTCTGGAGTCCGTTCATTTGTCTGATGAGCCTGATACTTTCCGTTGGCTTCTGTCGGCGGATGGAGAGTACTCAGCAGCTTCGGCCTACGGGGCGATGTTCTTTGGTTCATCACCCGTGTTTGGGGCTAAGCAGGTGTGGAAGACCGCGGCACCACCGCTGCGCTTCTTTTCCGGCTCGTCCTTCATGATCGTTGTTGGACAGCGGAACGAAGATTCAGAACCACGGTTTGCGTACCGTCCGAAGACTGCATCATGTGTGACCGACGAACGGGCGGAGACAATTGATCACATCTTCTTTGGGATGTTCACTAACTAGGGAGGTGTGGGTTTTGGTGTTGTCTAGGCTAAATCTTCACTCTATCATTGTTGTTAGAGATGAAAATATGTTTCATGGTGGCTTACGGCTGGGAAGCGAGCTTCCAAAATTGTTGCGAAGAGGTTTTGACTCTCTATTCTTCCTTATGGGATGACTTATATGGAAGGAGAGGAATGCGAGAACTTTCAATCGGCGTGGGGCCGCCCGGCCGGAAATTGGCTGCGCTTATTCGTGATGAGGCTTCGTCGTGGTGCGGTAGGGCTTCACACATTTGCGGGTTCTTCTGTCTCGCTTTGGGGCTTGATCCACCTGCTTGCCAGCTTAGTCGCAACATGTAACTTATTGTAATCCCTGTGTGCTCTGGTGTGGGGTGGGGTGTGTGTTTTGGTAACCGTGAGTGTTACCATGCTTGTTGTTTGTTCTAAAACTTCGCTCACCTTAATGAAATACGCGATTTGGCGTGCTCTAAAAAAATTATAATTGTTTGACTTTTTTTTACCCCAAGTTTGATCACTCATCTTATTCAAAAATTTATGAAAACATAGTTCAATTTAAATCATTCTTGAAGAACTTTTGTTAATAAAGCAAACCACAAACAAAAGAAGTGATATTTTGGATAAATTTTTGAATAAGACGAATGGTCAAACTTGGGGCAAAAAAGTCAAACGAATTATAATTTAGAACATATTTAGTATTTCCCTTCCCCATGAAACTAAAATTTTTAATTTTCATCGTCCTAGAATTTGGGTCTCTCTTAATTAATGTCTGATGGTTGTGCAGAAAAAATAATTGACGAGCCTATATATCAACTGGAGTACGTAGCTTTGAAAATAAAGGTGAAACCGTGAAAGTTTAGTTTCTCCAAGAAGTGACAAAGTCTTCTTTTTTCTGATGTGCTAGGAGCTGCTCCTTCCGTCCTAAAATACAAGATATTAGGTATTTAAAATTTGTCTCAAATTATAAGATTTTTTTGAATTGCTCAACCCCATCCATGCGTGCCTGCAGTGGGACACTCAGGACCCAGCATGTTAGTTTTTTTGCTAACTGAACTAATTAGTGAGGGGGTAATTAAGTTTTCTTTACTAGGCTACTACTTATCTGGCCTTAAAATAATTTGGATATCTTGTATTTAAGGACGGACAGAGCAGTGATGAAATATGTTCAGTTTGGGGCCAACAATAGTCTACTGACGGTTCACATCAGTAATAAGTCGCTGTCTACCGAATGATAAAAAACGGCAAGTCAAAATACTAGAGTTGTCTGTTTTAACCGCTCATGCATATGTACCTTTCTAATCTCAGTCGATCATAGGAATAATGATATGATCTCGCTTTCAGCAGCATGCATGCGGCAGCCGGCAGGCCTCATTTCCTGTTCAAAGCTGACTACTACGCGTTGCTAATTAAACAGAGAGACTGTTCAAAACATACAGGTGATGAGGTCCAGATCGACCAACCTGCAGGTAGACGAAGAAAGATCATCATCAGTCAGACAGAGGATCTTATTTCTTCTTGTGTCTTTGTTTCGGTGTGTGCTGTTTTTAGGCAGCAGGACGA
The DNA here is from genome assembly GCA_904845875.1 of Miscanthus lutarioriparius. Classification (NCBI taxonomy): domain Eukaryota; kingdom Viridiplantae; phylum Streptophyta; class Magnoliopsida; order Poales; family Poaceae; genus Miscanthus; species Miscanthus lutarioriparius. The sequence goes on along the minus strand of CAJGYO010000390.1, from coordinate 131,949 downwards.
CCTAGCTGCTGCATGCATATGTGCAGAGGTTGGGTAGTTAGTTAGAGGCTGCTGACTCACTCATGACTTCTTCAAGTCTCTAGAAGCTAGCTAAGGGCATGTATATGTGTCGAGCCAAGTTGGACTCTGATGACTTCCAACCATCTTCCAGCAAGTGAAAACATATAGTTATTCTGATTTAAAATAGGACTCTCTGATGACTTCCAGGCCTCATTATTTAGGATGGGTTGCATAGTAAGAATAGTCTAACTATGCCATCACAAGCAATGCTATTGCTATTATGCCTAAAGCTTAGTTAGTTTACTGAATTATACATCTGAGAAATCAGAGTGTTGGTGTGTGCAAAGTGGCAGGAGAGGATGATTTAAAATAGGACTCTGATGACTTCCAGGCCTCATTATTCAGGATGGGTTTGCATAATATAATATGAGAAATTTTACATCTCAGAAATCAGTGTTGGTGTGTGCAAATTGGCAGGAGAGGCCATATATGCATATGCCCCCATCCATGATGCGAGTGGCATGCGATTTTGTGCCGGCGGCCCAGAGGATGATGCTGTCTGCACTGCTTCACATCAAATTTATGGGCCTGCGGCCCAGCCCAAACTGATGTTTCGAAATCCTGTAGGCCCAACCAGCAACCGCCAAAGTAATAATAATGATTACAATACTACTTACTGTATATGAAATGAATACTACTTCTGAAACCATGTGGAACTATAGCGCGACAAATAAAGACAAATGGGAGAACGCGCAACAAAAAAAACTATCAGTTAAAAGTTTAACGATGGCACATAGATCAGACAAAATATGAGCCACCACATTCTCAACCAACCAATAGGTAGAGCCCTTTTACAATGATTGAAAATGCTTCCTAACGCTTCCTGATGCCTATCTAAAATAGTTGTTTTTGTTGATTTTTATTCATCAAGGGCAATATGGTCATTGCGAATCCCCTTCCCCCAAACCGCACGCACCTCGCTCTCTCACTCACCCTAGGCCGCCGCCACCGCCCTACTCTCTCCCTCGCTCAAGCTGGTGCTGCCGCCCTCGTACGGTGTCGCGCCGGTGGCCCTGCCTGCCAGGGTGAGTTCGCTTACGTTTGCATTCGGCAGAACTCCTATGTTCGTCCTATTCCTGTGCAACCAATGGAGATCAAGCTAGCAGCAACCATATATTTCTCCAGGCTCCCTATTGATTAAGCTTCACATGCCTTTCGTCTGTACACAGTGGAAATCGAAGCCGTATCTAATGGGTGCCGGCGGACGGCCACATCCCTCGTAGATCCCCTGCAACGGAGCGTCCTCGGCGCGTACAAGTCGACGATGGCCACAGTGTGGCGACGCGCTGGGGCGTGACGCTGCTGCGTGCTAGCGTTTTCAGCCCGAGCGAGGACGAGAAGCACCAACGCTACACCATCGACATTCGGCAGAACTCTTGTCTGGCCTCCGAGCGGCAACACCCATTCATCCACTCAAAACATTATTTTTACAATTATTGATTTACCGTTTTATCCTTGATTAAAATAAATAACTACAAAAAAGAAATTGTCACTCTTTTATTTGAAGTCCTAATTCTCTCAACTTTGGAGGCGTTGGGAGGCGTTATGGCGCATATGGGCCCACCGACCATAGACACATCCAACGCCTCCCTCATTGACGCCTCTCAACGCCTTCCCCTATATGGGCCCATCAATCATTGACACAGCTAACGCTTCCTGACGCCTCCCCAACCATAGTAAAAAAGTTCGGTTACATATACACACAATATAGTTCAGACATATAATAGTTTGTTACAAAAAATTAGTCTCGGAAGAGGCTCTTGTAACACCCCGGTGTTATGCCTACATTTAGGCACTACAAATCATGCATATCATGCATCATCAAGCATCCTAATCATACATGCATAATCTTGCATATAATAACTGAAACATTACTTCGAAACATACGAAATATGTTTGTGAAACGTAAATGATGCATACATTTATTAGAGTTGTTTTGCTCTGATTCTTGCTTGCTAGGTTAGTAGAACATGTTTGGCTGCTATTGTAAATCATCTAGCAATGTTTAGTTCAATTTTTGGAGCAATGTGTGTATTCAAATTAATTCAAAATTTGGCTTCAAAAATAAATTCCAAAAATTAGGGTTTTGAGCTAAACGTGAACTTTGATCTTTCAATTCAAAATCTAGAAAGAATTTGGCTGTGGTCCTAAAAGCAAAGTTGTAGAGAATTAAATTCTAAACAACTTTCATTTTTGGTACATTTTCAAAAGAGGTCATTTTCTTGCTCAAAATAATATTTGAAAGATAGCATTTAAAATCCTTGAAAATACAAATGAAAAAGGATTTTTCATTTTTGCTGGCCGCCCTCGCTTTCGGCCCAGCCCATAAGCCGGCCAAAACAAAGCCCCAGCGCGCCTCGCCTCGGCCCAGCCCACCCATGTGCCATCCCCTCACACACAAGCATGCCGCCATGACATCAAGGAAGAGAAATTCCGCTGCGCGTGGCGACCCGTAGCGTCAGCGTCGCCCGCCAGCCAAGCGTCGGCCACACTGACACCACACCGCCGCCCGCCTTCACTGCTGGTGCCCGTCGCTCGCTCACTCGCGCCCACCGCCTTCCTTCTCCTCCAGCCGAGAGCCTAAAGCTCGCCTCGCCACGCCCACGCGCGCACCACGGCGTGATTCACCGCGGTGCTCCTCCACGGCCAGCAATCAAGCACCAGCAGCTCCGCCTCGCTCTCCGGCACCGGTGCTCGTGGTTGTCTGCGTCGTTTGAGCCGAGGTAGCGTTTTTCCAAGCTTCGCCGCCCGTCGTCCATGGCGCCATTGCGTGCTTTCGGCCGCCGTGGGCGCCTCTTCCTCCCTTCTCGGTCGTGCTTAGTCACCGCTTTCGTTTTCGCCATGGCCTCGCGAACCTCCTGCGCTTTGCTTGCTTGCTTGCCGTGGCGGAGATGGCCGCCGGCCTCGTGGCCGAAACCATTGTCGTCGCGCCACACAGCAGCCGGCCAGAGCCTTCTGCTTCACCAACCAGGTAAGGCCGGCCAGAAAGTGCAACCGTGGGCGAAAGCCTCGCCGCCGAACCGCCCGCCTCCTCCTCGCGGCTTGGGCAGCGCGGGCGAGATCTGACCATGGGCCAATTGTTCCCTTCAGCCGCCCAAAGAGTGTGTTTTAAATGAATTGTTTTCAATTTATTCATTAATGAAATGGTTTGCAAAATAATTGGATACTCAAAGTTGCTCCAAATTTGTTGAAACAAATTTTTCTAGGTTCCTTATCATCAGATCTACTTGGGAAAAATTGTGCATGTCATTTTGAGATACTTTTCTATAGGATTTTATTTAATCTTGAATATTGCTGATAACTTGAAAATATGTAGAGAAAATATATAGGCTTCAGAAAAATATGATTCCAAGTTTGTTAATCTTCTTATGTCATGTACTTCCTAGGAAAAATATGTTTCATGCATGTGCTGTGGGAAAAATTTGAGGTGTAGTTCAAGTACCTTAGATGGCTGATTTTTGTTATTTTTGCTAGAGAGCAAAATTTGTATAAAACATGCATGTGGTAATTTTTGTACAGTCATTATATACCATGAAGAACCTAGGAAAATATTAATTCTGTTGTTTGACACTTTTCATAGTACAAAGTAATTTCATGCTCATTTTTATGCTATAGCTTGTCATTTTTGTGTAGGATAGTTTACTTATCCAAATGCCATGAAATTTTTATGGTAGTCTGTTTAGGGTAGTATTATGCTACTGTAATTTTCTCAGATTTTTAGGAGCATCAGAAATATAGGTTGCTATTCAAACCTATTATTAATTAGGGTTTAAGCAAGTGTTGCCTTAAGTGTGATTAAGAAATTAGTAAAGCTTTGGTGTATCTTTGAAGCATTTAATAAAATATGTTGACTTAACATATTGGTAGTAGAAGAGAATGCAGTAGATGACATGTGCTTGTAGCATAGTTTCTTGGATGATGTTGTCTACCTTGCCTTTCGACATATTCATTGCATTCATCTCCTTCGATGCACCGATTGCATAGGCACTTACACGCATTGCATCATACAGGATCGCAAACCGAGAGCCCAGTCGTCATTCCCGAGGAGCCCGAGGAGCGATTCGAGTGCAAAGCGGCGGGAAGTGCCGTCGTCGACGAGGAGGACGTTGAAGAACTTCCGGAGTGCCCGATCACCGTCCCAGCTCCTTCGAGAGAGGCAAGCCCCGGAGCATCTTTCTCCCGGTTTGCAATGATTTCGTTAAATGCTTTACTTTAAATTGATGCATTACGTTCAGGAGTTGTTTGCAACCGTTGCTGCATTATACCTTGTTTACCTTTGTTATACTATATCCTTGTTACCCTGGTATCCGCAGTCGAGTCAATGCTTAGTCGGCTTAGACCGGTAGAAGTCGGGTGATTTCACACCACTGCGAGCTATAGGTGGTTACCGGATCTGCTTTTGGATGGCTATGAAGTCATGGTATAACTAAGTGTTAAATGAAGTTGAGACCGAGGCGGAGACTTGCGGTGGTTTTGGATCGTAGTGTTTCCGTCAGTGTCGATTAAGGACCGACCGTTGTTGGGCCTCGAGTCATGTTGAACGCATGCCTTACATTTAGCTGGCCGGATAAAGTACCTTCCGACCGCTGAAGCCGGGAGATTTTCGGGCGAGTAGATTGCCCGCAGCGCCTTGTGCGGCGAAGGTGTGGTAGGACACGAAGCGGGATGATAAGACCAAAGTGCGATCGGTCGGCCCCGGGTACATGTGGTTCCCGGCAAACTCGAGATACCGGAAAGTTGACTCGGTGATCAATATCTCACTTTAGCGGGTGAGTGAGATTTGTGTAAGGAATAAATCACCACCGGTTAGGAATCGATTCAATCGCCATCGCTCTGGATAGTGAGCACTTGACTTGAGTTACTTCATCGTAGTAAATGTTTATGGAACACTTGGACAGTTATAGTGAATATGACAAGATGGAAGTTGTTTAATGATCGGTGGTTATCATTAATTGCTTAATCACATGTTTACTCTAGTATAGGTGCAAATCTAGTCGACAAAAGTTAATAATAATTAACTTGACAATAATGCTTTTAGAAAGGTTCTTGAAATGCTAAAATGCTTCTTTTGCAAATGAGTCACTACCCTACTATAATGCCTCGCATAATCCTTGGTGTCATTTATTTTCGGTTATGTCGGGTAAGTCCGGTGAGTACATTCTCGTACTCGTGGTTTTATTCCCACTTGTTGCGATATGGGCGGATGTACTATGGCTATTGTATCAACCTGCTGTATCCTGCGATGGGTGATGCTTAGGACCATGGGCATGGTCATTCCTTACGCCTCGCCTAATGCTTTTGTTGGAGATGATCATCACCGGCACTATATTTGAACTACGTGTGAGTGTGTGTGGTTTTAAACAAATAACTTCCGCTACTTTTATTCGAACTTGTTTTGTAATAACTATGTTTAAACTCGATGTATCTGTTATGGAAACTTTTATGTAATATGTGATTGGTGACCGCTAAACTTATTACGATCATGGTCGGGACACGAGTTGGTTTGAAATCCTTCGTGATTTCACGGACTACCGGGTTATACGGGCTTAAGTTTGCTCAATCGTCCGCTTTCGGTGGATGATTTTCTTACTTAATTTCGTATAATTGGTCGGTTCTCATTACTGGTATCGGAGAGCGGGTTTAGCGTGTTCTTGTTCACAAGTGTATTTAAAACAAAAGGCATTTGGAAAACGTGATTTTAAAACTATAAAGTGTGCTTAGGTGATCATATCCTTTATGCCCGATTAAGGACTTTAGGTGGCTTAATTAAATCTTGACTTGGGGGTCTTGCATCATATTTTTCTTTAAATCGCTCATACGGCGTGCTATTGTATGAGTGCCACTTGTTTGAGTGGTAATGAATGGATCATTTGCCTCTACCTCTCGGTAAGTGTGAGTTGTGAGAGCATGATCGGATACACCCACCGATCTAGGGTGAATGCTTATATGATGCTGGAGTAATTACATGTTCTACGCATGTTTTACAAAGGTATCTCATGTATGGGTCTTCCGTCTGTGGAGGCGATGCCGTCAATAGGACGATGGTTCGGTAGTTACTACCGTTGTACACGTGTCGAGGATTCGTGTAGGCGTGTAGATAAAATTTTACCGCTTTTATGCATTCATTGGGAATTGGGCTGAAATGAATCTTCCGCAGTACATAACAACGCTTATCGTGTAGAACGTATTAGCTACGTATTGAGAGATCGTTGTATGCCACCGAATTCGTCGTTAGAAATTATTTATTTCCTAAGTTTGTGAGAACGTCTGACACGTACATACATCATGTTACTTGTGCATCTCATTCATCTCATGCATTCCTCCCTTATAAATTGATTATCTCATTTTGATAAAAGACGTATCACCAAAAGTATGTTTCCCAAGTAATAAGAGAACTTTTGCTACTGAGATGGCCCAAGCAAAGCAGACCTAGTAAAGTCCACCGGAGGAAGAGCACCCCGACGCCTGCTGGCCCCCGAGGGGAGCACCGCACCACTGGACACCTTCTTGAGCGAGTTTGGCATGCCAACTTTGCTTTGGAGAGTGCTCCATGATGTGGGGTACCCAGAGGGTCAAGAGCCGTGTACTCTTGGAATGAGAGCCAGTTGGCCAGATGATGGACTTGCAGTGGTGGAGATCACGGTTCCTGCTCTCGGTGATGCTCCAGTTGGGATGGTTGGCATTTGGAGTTTGAGGGTCGCACTCCAGCTGAGGGTGCAGAGGGAGCAGCCTTCCGTGTCATCAGGGACATTATGAGCAGATTTCCCAGTGAGCTTGCAACAGCTCTAGCTGGTACTTTTCCTAGGGATGATCCTCGTGATGCCATTTGGGTTCAGCCTCAAGGAAGTGCATTGGTCAGAGGTCCAGCTGAGGGACAGGCTAGTGACAACCAGACAATGAGTACAGTTTTCCCAGTTTTCCATGTCTCACACCTCAAGAAATGTTTGCGTGTTCCGGAGGAAAGAATAGAACCTCGAGGTATCCAACTCAAATCAGATTTGGTGTATCGTGAACAACCAGTCCGGGTGTTAGACACTAAGGAACGTGCTACTCGGAATAGTGTGGTGAAAACATACAAGATACAGTGGGATCATCATGATGAGGGAGATGCAACTTGGGAAACAGGAGAGTATCTACAAAAAGCTTATGAAGATTTTTATAACAAATGGTTCAGTAACCCAAATCTCGGGGACGAGATTTTTATAAGGGGAGGATGTAACACCCGGTGTTATGCCTACATTTAGGCACTACAAATCATGCATATCATGCATCATCAAGCATCCTAATCATACATGCATAATCTTGCATATAATAACTGAAACATTACTTCGAAACATACGAAATATGTTTGTGAAACGTAAATGATGCATACATTTATTAGAGTTGTTTTGCTCTGATTCTTGCTTGCTAGGTTAGTAGAACATGTTTGGCTGCTATTGTAAATCATCTAGCAATGTTTAGTTCAATTTTTGGAGCAATGTGTGTATTCAAATTAATTCAAAATTTGGCTTCAAAAATAAATTCCAAAAATTAGGGTTTTGAGCTAAACGTGAACTTTGATCTTTCAATTCAAAATCTAGAAAGAATTTGGCTGTGGTCCTAAAAGCAAAGTTGTAGAGAATTAAATTCTAAACAACTTTCATTTTTGGTACATTTTCAAAAGAGGTCATTTTCTTGCTCAAAATAATATTTGAAAGATAGCATTTAAAAATCCCTTGAAAATACAAATGAAAAAGGATTTTTCTGTTTTTCGGAACCCGCCTCGCTTCAAACCCAGCCCATAAGCCGCCCAAAGAAAGCCCCAGCACCGCCTCGCCTCGGCCCAGCCCAGCGCCATCCCCATCCCCTTTCATGGCCACCCACGCCACGATCATGAGTAGAAATTCCACTTGTGGCGACCCACCGTCGTCGCCGCAAGGCGTCGGCCACGGCCACACCACCACGCCCGCGCCACACTGCTGTTGGTGCCCGTCGCTCGCTCACTCGCGCCCATGCGCCCTTCCTTCTCCTCCAGAGCCGAGAGCCTCAAGCTCGCCTCGCCACGCACGCACACCCGGCCGGGCGTGATTCACCGCCGGTGCTCCTCCACGGCCAACAATCAAGCACCAGCAGCTCCGCCTCGCTCTCCGGCTTTTGGTGCTCGTGGTTGTGCCGTCGTTTGAGCCGAGAGTAGCGTTTTTCCAAGCTTCGCCCGTCGTCCATGGCGCCATTGCGTGCTTCGGCGCCGTGGAGCGCCTCTTCCTCCTTCTCGATCGTCAGCTTAGTTGCCATCGTTTTCGCCATGGCCTCGCGAACCTCCTGCGCTGCTTGCTTGCGCTGCCGTGGCCGGAGATGGCCGCTGACCTGTGGCGAAGGCACACACATGTCCACACACAAGACCGCCCTGAAGGCGAAACCCTCCTGCTTCAACCGACCACCCAGGCGGCCAGTAAAGCGACCGTGGGCAAGCCCTCACTGCCAGAGCCAGCGCTCCTCCTCAAGGCTTAATACGCATACAGGCGAGATATGCGGCCATGGGCCACTGTTTCCTCGGGCCGCCCCCAAGCCCAGGTGTTTTAAATGAATTGTTTTCAATTTATTCATTAACAGAAATGGTTTGCAAAATAATTGGATACTCAAAGTTGCTCCAAATTTGTTGAAACAAATTTTTCTAGGTTCCTTATCATCAGATCTACTTGGGAAAAATTGTGCATGTCATTTTTGAGATACTTTTCTATAGGATTTTATTTAATCTTGAATATTGCTGATAACTTGAAAAATATGTAGAAAAATATATAGGCTTCAGAAAAATATGATTCCAAGTTTGTTAATCTTCTTATGTCATGTACTTCCTAGGAAAAATATGTTTCATGCATGTGCTGTGGGAAAAATTTGAGGTGTAGTTCAAGTACCTTAGATGGCTGATTTTTGTTATTTTTGCTAGAGAGCAAAATTTGTATAAAACATGCATGTGGTAATTTTTGTACAGTCATTATATACCATGAAGAACCTAGAAAAAATATTAATTCTGTTGTTTGACACTTTTCATAGTACAAAGTAATTTCATGCTCATTTTATGCTATAGCTTGTCATTTTTGTGTAGGATAGTTTACTTATCCAAATGCCATGAAATTTTTATGGTAGTCTGTTTAGGTAGTATTATGCTACTGTAATTTTCTCAGATTTTAGGAGCATCAGAAATATAGGTTGCTATTCAAACCTATTATTAATTAGGGTTTAAGCAAGTGTTGCCTTAAGTGTGATTAAGAAATTAGTAAAGCTTTGGTGTATCTTTGAAGCATTTAATAAAATATGTTGACTTAACATATTGGTAGTAGAAGAGAATGCAGTAGATGACATGTGCTTGTAGCATAGTTTCTTGGATGATGTTGTCTACCTTGCCTTTCGACATATTCATTGCATTCATCTCCTTCGATGCACCGATTGCATAGGCACTTACACGCATTGCATCATACAGGATCGCAAACCGAGAGCCCAGTCGTCATTCCCGAGGAGCCCGAGGAGCGCTTCGAGTGCAGCGAAGGAAGTGCCGGAAGTCGGCGAGGAGGGCGTTGAAGAACTTCCGGAGTGCCCGATCACCGTCCGAGCTCCTTCGAGAGAGAGCAAGCCCCGGAGCATCTTTCTCCCGGTTTGCAATGATTTCGTTAAATGCTTTACTTTAAATTGATGCATTACGTTCAGGAGTTGTTTGCAACCGCTTTGCATTATACCTTGTTTACCTTTGTTATACTATATCCTTGTTACCACGGTATCCGCAATGAGTCAATGCTTAGGCGGCTTAGACCGGTAGAAGTCGGGTGATTTCTGTCACCGCGAGCTATAGGTGGTTACTGGATCTGTTTGGATGGCTATGAAGTCATGGTATAACTAAGTGTTAAATGAAGTTGAGACCGGCGGAGACTTGCGGGGGTTTTGACCGTAGTGTTTCCGTCTGCAATGTCGATTAAGGACCGACCGTTGTTGGGCCTCGAATCATGTTGAACGCATGCCTTACATTTAGCTGGCCGGATAAAGTACCTTCCGACCGCGAAGCTGGGAGATTTTTCGGGCCGAGTAGATTGCCCGCAGCGCACTGTGCCGAAGCAGGTGTGGTAGGACACGGGGGCGGGATGATAAGACCAAAGTGCGATCGGTCGGCCCCGGGTACATGTGGTTCCCGCAAACTCGAGATACACGGAAAGTTGACTCGGTGATCAATATCTCACTTTAGCGGGTGAGTGAGATTTGTGTAAGGAATAAATCACCAAATTGGTTAGGAATCGATTCAATCGCCATCGCTCCCGGATAGTGAGCACTTGACTTGAGTTACTTCATCGTAGTAAATGTTTATGGAACACTTGGATGCTTATAGTGAATATGACAAGTATGGAAGTTGTTTAATGATCAAGTGGTTATCATTAATTGCTTAATCACATGTTTACTCTAGTATAGGTGCAAATCTAGTCGACGGTTTAATAATAATAACTTGACAATAATGCTTTTAGAAAGGTTCTTGAAATGCTAAAAATGCTTCTTTTTGCAAATGAGTCACTACCCTACTATAATGCCCGCATAATCCTTGGTGTCATTTATTTTCGGTTATGTCGGGTAAGTCCGGCTGAGTACATTCTCGTACTCGTGGTTTTATTCCCACTTGTTGCGAGATGGGCGGATGTACTATGGCTATTGTATCAACCGCACAGTATCCTGCGATGGTGATGCTTAGGACCATGGGCATGGTCATTCCTTACGTCTCGCCTAATGCTTTTGTTGGAGATGATCATCACCGGCACTATATTTGAACTACGTGTGAGTGTGTGTGGTTTTAAACAAATAACTTCCGCTACTTTTATTCGAACTTGTTTTGTAATAACTATGTTTAAACTCGATGTATCTCATTATGGAAACTTTTATGTAATATGTGATTGGTGACCGCTAAACTTATTACGATCATGGTCGGGACACGAGTTGGTTTGAAATCCTTCGTGATTTCACGGACTACCGGGTTATACGGGCTTAAGTTTGCTCAATCGTCGCTTTCGGTGGATGATTTTCTTACTTAATTTCGTATAATTGGTCGGTTTCACATACAACTGGTATCGGAGCCGTGTTTAGCGTGTTCTTGTTCACAAGTGTATTTAAAACAAAAGGCATTTGGAAAACGTGATTTTAAAACTATAAAGTGTGCCGGTGATCATATCCTTTATGCCCGATTAAGGACTTTAGGTGGCTTAATTAAAACTTGACTTGGGGTCTTGCATCATATTTTTCTTTAAATCGCTCATACGGCGTGCTATTGTATGAGTGCCACTTGTTTGAGTGGTAATGAATGGATCATTTGCCTCACGCCTCGGTAAGTGTGAGTTGTGAGAGCATGATCGGATACACCGCCGATCTAGGGTGAATGCTTATATGATGTCGGAGTAATTACATGTTCTACGCATGTTTTACAAAGGTATCTCATGTATGGGTCTTCCGTCTGTGGAGGCGATGCCGTCAATAGGACGATGGTTCGGGTAGTTACTACCGTTGTACACGTATCTGGGGATTCGTGTAGAGCGTGTAGATAAAATTTTACTGCTTTTATGCATTCATTGGGAATTGGGCTGAAATGAATCTTCTGCAGGTACATAACAACGCTATCGTGTAGAACGTATTAGCTACGTATTGAGAGATCGTTGTATGCCACCGAATTCGTCGTTAGAAATTATTTATTTCCTAAGTTTGTGAGAACGTACGGCACGTACATACATCATGTTACTTGTGCATCTCATTCATCTCATGCATTCCTCCCCTTATAAATTGATTATCTCATTTTGATAAAAGACGTATCACCAAAAGTATGTTTCCCCGAAGTAATAAGAGAACTTTTGCTACAGATGGCCCGCACAAAGCAGACCGCCCGTAAGTCCACCGGAGGAAGAGCACCCCGACGCCCGTTGGCCCTGAGGGAGCACCGCACCACGGACACCTTCTTGAGCGAGTTTGGCATGCCAACTTTGCTTTGGAGAGTGCTCCATGATGTGGGGTACCCAGAGGGTCAAGAGCCGGTGTACTCTTGGAATGAGAGCCAGTTGGCAGATGATGGACTTGCAGTGGTGGAGATCACGGTTCCTGCTCTCGGTGATGCTCCAGATTGGGATGGTTGGCATTTGGAGTTTGAGGGTCGCACTCCAGCTGAGGGTGCAGAGGGAGCAGCCTTCCGTGTCATCAGGGACATTATGAGCAGATTTCCCAGTGAGCTTGCAACAGCTCTAGCTGGTACTTTTCCTAGGGATGATCCTCGTGATGCCATTTGGGTTCAGCCTCAAGGAAGTGCATTGGTCAGAGGTCCAGCTGAGGGACAGGCTAGTGACAACCAGACAATGAGTACAGTTTTCCCAGTTTTCCATGTCTCACACCTCAAGAAATGTTTGCGTGTTCCGGAGGAAAGAATAGAACCTCGAGGTATCCAACTCAAATCAGATTTGGTGTATCGTGAACAACCAGTCCGGGTGTTAGACACTAAGGAACGTGCTACTCGGAATAGTGTGGTGAAAACATACAAGATACAGTGGGATCATCATGATGAGGGAGATGCAACTTGGGAAACAGGAGAGTATCTACAAAAAGCTTATGAAGATTTTTATAACAAATGGTTCGTAACCCAAATCTCGGGACGAGATTTTTATAAGGGGGGAGGGCTGTAACACCCCGGTGTTATGCCTACATTTAGGCACTACAAATCATGCATATCATGCATCATCAAGCATCCTAATCATACATGCATAATCTTGCATATAATAACTGAAACATTACTTCGAAACATACGAAATATGTTTGTGAAACGTAAATGATGCATACATTTATTAGAGTTGTTTTGCTCTGATTCTTGCTTGCTAGGTTAGTAGAACATGTTTGGCTGCTATTGTAAATCATCTAGCAATGTTTAGTTCAATTTTTGGAGCAATGTGTGTATTCAAATTAATTCAAAATTTGGCTTCAAAAATAAATTCCAAAAATTAGGGTTTTGAGCTAAACGTGAACTTTGATCTTTCAATTCAAAATCTAGAAAGAATTTGGCTGTGGTCCTAAAAGCAAAGTTGTAGAGAATTAAATTCTAAACAACTTTCATTTTTGGTACATTTTCAAAAGAGGTCATTTTCTTGCTCAAAATAATATTTGAAAGATAGCATTTAAAATCCCTTGAAAATACAAATGAAAAAGGATTTTTCTGTTTTTTGTGAGCCGCCGCCTACTTCCACCCAGCCCCAGCCGGCCAGCCAAAGAAAGCCTCTGCCCTCGCCTCAGCCCAGCCATCGCCATCCCCCCCTGCTTTCATGCCACGCCACGCCATCACGCGGCAGAAGAAATCCGCCAGCGTGGCGACCAGCCCGCGCCAGCGTCGCCGCCACAAGGCCACCATGGACCGACACCGCGCCCACGCGCCCGCCTTCACTGCTGGTGCCCGTCGCTTTCGCTCACTCACTCACGCCGCCTTCCTTCTCTCCTCCAGCCGAGAGCCTCAAGCTCGCCTCGCCACGCCACGCACCCCGTCGGCGTGATTCACCGCCGGTGCTCCTCCACGGCCAAAGAATCAAGCACCAGCAGCTCCGCCTCGCTCTCCGGCACCGGTGCTCGTGGTTGTGCTTAGTCGTTTGAGCCGAGGTAGCGTTTTTCCAAGCTTCGCCGCCGTCGTCCATGGCGCCGTGCTTGCTCGGCCGCCGTGGAGCGCCCTCTTCCTCCCCTTCTCGGTGGTGCCCAGCTGCTTTCGTTTCGCCATGGCCTCGCGAACCTCCTGCGCTTTCTTTGCTTGCGCTGCTGTGGCGGAGATGGCCGCCGGCCTGCCTGGTTGGCAACACATTGTCATACGCCCGCCAAGACCGCCGGCCAAGCCCTCTACCTTCACCACCAAATAGGGCGGCCAGTAAAGTACCGTGGGCGAAGCCTGCTGCCAGAGCCCAAGGCTCCTCCTCGCGCTTGGGCACAGCGGGCGAGATCTGACCATGGGCATTTGTTCCCTTCGGGCGCCCAAAGAAGTGTTTTAAATGAATTGTTTTCAATTTATTCATTAATGTAAATGGTTTGCAAAATAATTGGATACTCAAAGTTGCTCCAAATTTGTTGAAACAAATTTTTCTAGGTTCCTTATCATCAGATCTACTTGGGAAAAATTGTGCATGTCATTTTGAGATACTTTTCTATAGGATTTTATTTAATCTTGAATATTGCTGATAACTTGAAAAATATGTAGAAAAATATATAGGCTTCAGAAAATATGATTCCAAGTTTGTTAATCTTCTTATGTCATGTACTTCCTAGGAAAAATATGTTTCATGCATGTGCTGTGGGAAAAATTTGAGGTGTAGTTCAAGTACCTTAGATGGCTGATTTTTGTTATTTTTGCTAGAGAGCAAAATTTGTATAAAACATGCATGTGGTAATTTTTGTACAGTCATTATATACCATGAAGAACCTAGGAAAAATATTAATTCTGTTGTTTGACACTTTTCATAGTACAAAGTAATTTCATGCTCATTTTTATGCTATAGCTTGTCATTTTTGTGTAGGATAGTTTACTTATCCAAATGCCATGAAATTTTTATGGTAGTCTGTTTAGGGTAGTATTATGCTACTGTAATTTTCTCAGATTTTTAGGAGCATCAGAAATATAGGTTGCTATTCAAACCTATTATTAATTAGGGTTTAAGCAAGTGTTGCCTTAAGTGTGATTAAGAAATTAGTAAAGCTTTGGTGTATCTTTGAAGCATTTAATAAAATATGTTGACTTAACATATTGGTAGTAGAAGAGAATCACGATAGATGACATGTGCTTGTAGCATAGTTTCTTGGATGATGTTGTCTACCTTGCCTTTCGACATATTCATTGCATTCATCTCCTTCGATGCACCGATTGCATAGGCACTTACACGCATTGCATCATACAGGATCGCAAACCGAGAGCCCAGTCGTCATTCCCGAGGAGCCCGAGGAGCAGTTCGAGGTGCAGCAGCAGGAAGTGCCAGAAGTCGACGAGGAGGACGTTGAAGAACTTCCGGAGTGCCCCGATCACCGTCCGAGCTCCTTCGAGAGAGGCAAGCCCCGGAGCATCTTTCTCCCGGTTTGCAATGATTTCGTTAAATGCTTTACTTTAAATTGATGCATTACGTTCAGGAGTTGTTTGCAACCGTTGCTGCATTATACCTTGTTTACCTTTGTTATACTATATCCTTGTTACCCTGGTATCCGCAGTCGAGTCAATGCTTAGCTGGCTTAGACCGGTAGAAGTCGGGTGATTTCCTGTCACCTGCGAGCTATAGGTGGTTACCTGGATCTGTTTGGATGGCTATGAAGTCATGGTATAACTAAGTGTTAAATGAAGTTGAGACCGGGCGGAGACTTGCGGGGGTTTTGACCGTAGTGTTTCCGTCTGCGTATCGATTAAGAACCGACCGTTGTTGGGCCTCGAGTCATGTTGAACGCATGCCTTACATTTAGCTGGGCGGATAAAGTACCTTCCGACCGCTGGTGGGGAGATTTTTCGGGCCGAGTAGATTGCCCGCACCTGCAAGAGACCGTGCAAAGCGTTGTGTGGTAGGACACGGGGCGGGATGATAAGACCAAAGTGCGATCGGTCGGCCCCGGTACATGTGGTTCTGGCAAACTCGAGATACCGAAAGTTGACTCGGTGATCAATATCTCACTTTAGCGGGTGAGTGAGATTTGTGTAAGGAATAAATCACCAAATTTGGTTAGGAATCGATTCGAATCGCCATCGCTCCTGGATAGTGAGCACTTGACTTGAGTTACTTCATCGTAGTAAATGTTTATGGAACACTTGGACGCTTATAGTGAATATGACAAGATGGAAGTTGTTTAATGATCGATGGTTATCATTAATTGCTTAATCACATGTTTACTCTAGTATAGGTGCAAATCTAGTCGACGGTTAATAATAATTAACTTGACAATAATGCTTTTAGAAAGGTTCTTGAAATGCTAAAATGCTTCTTTTGCAAATGAGTCACCTACCCTACTATAATGCCCGCATAATCCTTGGTGTCATTTATTTTCGGGTTATGTCGGGTAAGTCCATTTGAGTACATTCTCGTACTCGTGGTTTTATTCCCACTTGTTGCGATGGGCGGATGTACTATGGCTATTGTATCAACTCACTCAGATCCTGCGATGGGTGATGCTTAGGACCATGGGCATGGTCATTCCTTACGTCTCGTCTAATGCTTTTGTTGGAGATGATCATCACCGGCACTATATTTGAACTACGTGTGAGTGTGTGTGGTTTTAAACAAATAACTTCCGCTACTTTTATTCGAACTTGTTTTGTAATAACTATGTTTAAACTCGATGTATCTGTTATGGAAACTTTTATGTAATATGTGATTGGTGACCGCTAAACTTATTACGATCATGGTTTGGGACACGAGTTGGTTTGAAATCCTTCGTGATTTCACGGACTACCGGGTTATACGGGCTTAAGTTTGCTCAATCGTGCTCGCTTCGGTGGATGATTTTCTTACTTAATTTCATTATAATTGGTCGGTTCTCATTCTGACTCTCTACACTTCTCTAATGAAGAAACACAACGCCCTAGGATTTTAGTTTGCTCATCTAGTTGGTGCCGTACATGTGGCGGATCAGGTCGATCACACGGGTGCTAGGAAGAGATGAAATGAATAACAAGTTAGGATTTAGAAATTGAAGTGCACAGAAGCCCTAGCCAATGCCAGATATATAACACTCAGTAGAGGCTACTAACCTGTATCCCCACTCGTTGTCATACCATGACACAAGCTTCACGAAGTTGCCATTCAAAGCAATGCCGGCCTTAGCATCAAAGACGCTAGACCTGTGAGTGAGACAGTTACCAAAAAAACATTGTAAGTAGGCCGAGGGACATAATTAATAGTTAATAAATTATTATCACAAAATGGTAAAGATTATTAGATCATAGTATGTATAATACTAATACCTGTTGTCACCCAGGAAGTCAGTGGAAACAAGGTCCTCATCAACATAACCCAAAATGCCCTTGAGGGTGCCCTCTGCCTCGGCCCTATGAAGAATAATGGAGATGTTTGTACGAACATCAGAATGACCATATAAAACAATTCAATGTGCATTTGAATGTTGGCCAAATACTGGGCATTACATAAACTAAAACTCACTTTATCGTAGCCTTGATCTCATCATAGGTAGCTGACTTCTCAAGCCTAACAGTCAGATCAACGACAGAGACATCAACGGTAGGAACACGGAAAGCCATTCCAGTCAACTTCCCATTAAGGGCAGGAAGCACTTTGCCAACAGCCTGCAAGAAATTAAGTAGTCAAAAACTAAATACAATAAATCCACAAAACAGAAGTGATTCTAACAAAAATGTAGGAAGATGTATTTCTATTTTTAGAAACTTTGAAACTCTATATACACCATTTTGCATTACACTACTTTTTTTATGCAAAGCATGAAGGTAATAACATTGTAGCATATTGTGTAGTACACAAGCAAAAGAAACAAGTTCAATTTCCTAACCTTAGCAGCTCCGGTGCTGCTGGGAATGATGTTGAAGCTAGCAGCCCTTCCACCCCTCCAATCCTTAGATGAGGGTCCATCTACAGTCTTTTGGGTAGCTGTAAGATCCACATGTGCCCCATTACTTAAAGACAAGAAATATATAACTACACAAATTTCCCTCTTAACCTATTCGAAATAAACTTACCAAAGGATGGCATGAATGGTGGTCATCGACCCTCCACAATGCCAAACTTGTCATTGATTACCTACATGGAACAAAAACAAATGACCAAGGTAAGATGATATATATAGGATCCCAATTAAATAGCAGTTTATGTCAGCGGTAAAACATCATAACAAGAAGCACCTTAGCAAGAGGAGCAAGGCAGTTGGTAGTGCATCTAGCATTAGAGACAATGTTAATGTCGACTTTGTATTCCTTCTCGTTGACACCGACGATTTAACATGGGCGCATCCTTGCTAGGAGCGAAATGACGACCTTCTTAGCACCACCCTGTAAAAGAACATAGAGAAACCACCAGATCCTTTCAATACTTAGGAAAAACTAATATATAAGAACCTTAGAATAATGAAGAACTAAGAATAAATAAGAATGTACCTTCAAGTGAGCCGCAGCCTTGTCCTGGTTAGTGAAAACGCCATGAGACTCAACAACATAATCAAGCCAACCGAACCCCATGGGATCTCCTCGTGGTTCCTACAAACATGTCATTAGCGATTAGCCCACAATGGTTGAATTAGGTATGAAATATATTAATAACGAAAGGAATGGTAACAAACCTGCAGACCAAACACAACAACCTCATTGTCACCAAAAATAAGGGTCTTTGAGTCCTTCACCTTGACATCATGGTGCTTCCACTGTCCATGGACAGTGTCATACTTGAACATGTAAGTCTGCAAGAACAAGATGAGACTCAATTGGTGTAGGTAAGCTAATCAAACTTGCCAAATGTAGGAATAAGAAGATTCAGAGAATTCAAGATCTACAAAAAAAACATAGATTTAGATACTTTGAACCTATAACATCAACAATGGAATATATCTAATGTAATTCGTTCAGATCATAAAATTCAGATGAACCTTAACATGGATCCATATAGTGCACAACCCCAAATATACACCCCATCTAACAAGGTCCAAATCGTATAAAATGTACATATATACTACCATCAAACAAGCATGTAGGTTCAACAAATCATGCTCCACGCACTCCCATAAGTAACTGAAGAAGCAAAATATTACAAAGACGAAACATACCATGTAGTCGGTGCTGATGAAGGGGTCGTTAACGGCGACAAGCTCGACATCATTGCTCTGCAGAGCCACTCTCGCCACAAGCCTACCAATCCTACCAAACCCTGCACAAACCAAAAATCCACACCAACTAAGAACTCAGATAGACCAGCAAAACTGATCAGATTTGTAAGAGGTTGTGAATAGAACTCACCATTGATCCCGATCTTGATCTTCGCTGCAAACCGGACGGAGCAAATTTAAAAAAAACCCAACCAAACCAAGAAACACATTAGATCAATAGAAATTATATCACCGCCATCAACCCACTCCCAAAACTAAAACACAACAACTAACTATGCTCGCAGATTAAATGACGATGACATTACCCATGGGGACAGAGAGCGACACTGCGTGACGGAGGGGAGATGAAGAAGGAAGGCTGGATTAGTTTCAAGTAGTAGGAGATCGAGATGGGGTCATAGGAAACGACTATATATAGGTCCACCACCCCGCGCTGCAGATTGTGGAGCCTTTGTTTTTTGGTTACCGATAAAAATAGTGGAGCGAGTACGTGAGGATATATGTATGCCAAGTGGGATATCTGAGAGGTCCGACTGCTCTGCTCCAGAAATCGCAAGAACAAAAGGGTATGCTCTCTTTCACTAATAATACAATAATATCTAAACATCCTTACATGCTAAAAACCATAATAGAAATACACACACAAAAAGAGGTTGTATATTAATGACAAAATATGCATATATTTACATTCTCACATGAAAGATGATGCTATCTAGGTACATAGGTAGGCTGTGGCTTATTTGGTTCAGGTTCTAGAAAAGTGTTTCTACTACTACCAAGCAGAACACCAACGTAGAACCAGAAGCTGCTTTTCTGGAAGGAGCTGCTTTTGCGCAGTATAATTTTCGTAGCACCTTGGACCTTGTCTTTGGTGTTTGGTTTTCTGCTTTTCCAAATGGGTGAAAATAGAGTGATGTTTTATAGCTGTTTCAAGGGAGATAAAGAGAGTGGACAGTTTTTATAGTTGTTTTAACCAAACAATCTAGAAAATTTTAAGGTGCATAGCTCACAATCTTTTTTTCACGGCTCATAGTTCACAATATTTTTGTTACGGCTCACCGCTCAACCAAAACCCTATATTAACCTCATATAGGCAGGCAAGAATGCATGCATATCATTCTGGCCACCCATCGTTCCGCAGCAGGGAGCACTATGCACGCACACACACCCAAGAGACCTAAGAGGGACGTAATTTGAATAAACATCGAGCTGCAAATCCTAAGATGACCATGCAACGAGATTAACGACAACAGGTATATTTGCTAGTATAACATCTGGTGGCTACGGTCTACACGTCACAGGCAAGGATAGGCCAAAATTCAGGATACGGTCTTGTTTAGATTGGGGTTAGGAATCAGTATTTGGTACTATAGCACTTTTGTTTGTATTTGACAATTATTGTCCAATCATGACCTAACTAGGCTCAAAAGATTCATCTCGTAATTTATAATACTCTATGCATACATCCAAAGATTTAATGTGATGGAGAGAGAGTGAAAAAACTTACAATCTAAGGGGGTGTTTGGGACTGCTCCACAAACTCTGCTCCACAAACTCCACTGTGGAGCAGCTCCACAAAAAACTGGAGTTTGTGGAGTACCTCTTTAGGTGCTCTCACAACTCCACCCTTTTTCCTGGAGCAGAGTGCGTGGAGCTGAAACCGTTTGGCTAAAAAACGTGGAGCGGAGTTAAAAAACGTGGAGCGGAGCAGTCCCAAACACGCCCTAAATCAGACCTAGGTTTGAAGCAAAGGCCATGCCTCGAATGGCCCAGCCCTCCTATGTGGATGCATGCGAGTGCCTGGATCCATGACGACGTGTGGCCCAGCCCAAATTGACGTTTCGAATGGAGGCCCAAAGTTTATATACCCATGTTCTGATGACAGCAGTTTTGTCTCCTTTTTCTTTTCCTTTTCCTCGTTTAATTTTTGAAAGCATGTTTTAATCCGCTAGAGATTGGTCTCATATATAATAATGGATAAAGTACATTTTATATAACATATGCGGAGATTATTAGATCAAATTATTTTTTTCTAAAAAAATAGTATTCCTGTCTATATGTGTGCACGCGGTTTTTTTCATGAACCTGTATCGTTACATGTGTAATCGTGCATCGTCGTGTCGATATATACCTACTGATTCAATTAAATAAACATTTAGATCTATTCACATCTTCGGATTTAAGAAAACAAAATTGTACAGAAACTTGAACAGTAAAGCCCTGTCTGGCACAGTTTTTCCACCGGCTTCATGAGCTGTTCGTAGTCATTTTGTGTCAAACTGGGTAAAACCAAACGACTTCATTTTTTGGGAGTCCTTAAACATGCTCTCGCATGAGTTTAAGGTGGGATGGAGATAAAAAATAATGGTTTTATTCACTCGGCTCCAACCCATGCACGTGGACCCTACCATGCGGGGTGCCAAATTTGCCCTAACTTGGGAGGGCATGTGGGTGTCACGCAGGCGTGGCCACCAAGGCGCGCAATCATCACGGCGAGGGCACACCGTCGTCACGACCATCTTCTTGAGCTCACGAGCAGCGGGGTCGATGTGTGGCATGCGGAGGAAAGAGAAGTCGCAGGGAAGAGAAGATGGGAAATACAGGAGGAAGAGAAGGGTATAATAGTCAATTTAAAGTTTAAAAGCTATTTTTTTAACCTGTGGAGTTGTTTTGCCAAATTTGGTCTAAAACAGCTTCAGCTCCACCAGAAGAGTTGTTTGTGGAGTTGAAGCTAAAAAAATGACTTCCCTAGTGAAGTAGAGCCGTGCCAAACGTGGCCTAACTCTAAGGGCCTTTTTGGCCGGACTCCTCTTGGCTCTCTGGCTCCGTACTACATTGGTCGAGGAGTTGGAGTCGGAGGATCCAGAAACAATAGCTTCTCCTACGGGTTCCTATTTCATTTGAGAGAAGAGAACAAACGACTTTGATGAACAGTGTCATGAATGATACACAATTACTCCCTCCGTCCTCAAATAAATCAATTCCTAGAATTCGTGCCAGTCAAACTTTTTAAGTTTGACAAATTTTATAGAAGCGAGTAACAACATCTATGACATAAAATGAGTACTTTATGAAAATATATTATATGGTAAATCTAATTATACTAATTTGATACATAAATCTTAACGTTTTTATTTTTAAGAAATTCAATCAAAGTTTAAAAAGTTTGACTTATCGGGACGGAGGGAGTAAGTTGAGAGTTGAAGCCCCCTGTAGCACGTCTGTCATGTACCATCTATCGGCCTATTAAGCGTCAGCTGGTTTAGCTTCCTTGTGAAATCTACGTCTGTGCTTTGTAAAAAAAAATGGGCTGAACCTTTTTTTTATCACTTTCCAGTACCACAGAAAGTGGCAAGAATAATAGAATCACTGCCGGAGGCCGCGGCTTTGTCGAGTGTTTTTACACTCGGCAAAGAGCCCTTTGCACTCGGCAAAGACTTTGCCGAGTGTAGCGCTTCAACAAGTCCGCTCGGCAAAATTTTTCTCGGCAAGGGTCTTTGCCGAGTGCTTTTTTATCGGGGCACTCGGCAAAATAAAAACAATTTTGCCGAGTGCTTAGGGCGCACTTTCGGCAAAATATTTTCGGTCGTTCCACCGTTCACGGTTATTTTGCCGAGGGCCCCGACCCAAAGACTCGGCAAAAAAAAAATTATTTTTAAAGATTACTTTGCCGAGTGCCCAAGTCCGGGCACTTTCGGCAAAGTTTTTTAATTATTTTTTAAAAATTACTTTGCCGAAAGTGCCCCTGTCCGAGCACTCGGCAAATTTTTTTTAAATTACTTTGCCAAGTAACTCCGCCTGCACTTTCGGCAAAGAATTTCTGATTTTTTTAAAAATACTTTTGCCGAAAAGTGCACGCCTGTGCACTCTCGGCAAAGTTTTTTATTTTATTTTTTAAAATACTTTGCCGAGTGCCCCGCCCGACACTCGGCAAAGTTTTTAAAAATATATACTTTGCCGAAAAGCGCCACCAGCACACTCGCAAAGAATTTCGGATTTTTTGAAAAAAACTTTGCCGAGTGCCTTGTCCATGGCACTTTCGGCAAAGACCCCAAGAATTGTAATTTTTTACATTCCACCGCATCGCATAATATATATATATCAATCATCACATCTATATCACCAACATGCATTATATATCACAAGCACACGCATATTTAATAAATCCATCGAAAATCCATCATAAATGCACCAAAGTTCAACATCACAAGTTTATTATTACAAGTTCGACATCACAAAGTTCAACATCTCTCTTCATGGGCGACGAAAATCTGCTGGTGTGGCCCCGGACAATGGTGAAGGACCGGACTACGGGCGAAGGGTTGACGGATGAGCATGATGACACGCTAGCGGGATTGTTTAAACCCACCGACGGAGGCTGCACAAAAAGAGAAGAGATTGCATGTGTTAGACTAAAAATTGAAAATTTTCGGCAAAGACCTCCCTCGCACGGGAGGTTTCCAACTCAAGAAGAAACAACGGCACGAAGGCCGACAATCACAACGCAACGAAGGCCGACAATCACAACGGCACGAAGGCCGAAAATCACAATGGCACGAAGGCCAACAATCCCAACGGCACGAACGCATTAAACTTCCATACTCACAGGAGTGAAGTGTCGAACCGGAGCTGGAGCTGGCAACTGCACTTGGACATCCGATGCTTGCCCGATGGTTTGCATGATCTGATACATGTCCGCCATCTGCTTCTTCGTGGCCTCCAGCTCTGCGGTCAGGTGCGCTTGCGTCTCCCTTGTCTCTGCCAGCTCGGCCTGCAGTGTTTCAATCACATGTTTCAGTATTGCAAATCTGATCAATGTGTGTAACGTTCAATGTACGACGAGTGAAACCAGAATTACCTGAAGTAAGTCGACCCGCGACAGTGTTAGAGTAGGCCGTGCACGTATGGGAAGGCTTCTGGCCGTGCTCCGTGCAAGCTCAAGCATGATACATCGTTATACTATTGGAACGTACAAGCTACTAAGGAATATCGACGAACGTACGACCTTTTGTTTGAACCAAGAAATAAAATCAGGCCTCCCAGCTCCCGCACCCTCTGAAAGAAGGGTATCATGTTCGTGCGAGGTAGGATCCCTTGATTGATGCCACTCTTGACGAACAAATTCCCTGTACCAAAGAGAATCAATGGGGTTCGATACAGAACAGTGACGTCGTATTGAAACAAGTTCGTTGAGAACTTACTTAATGAATGGCGCAACCTCGACAAGGTTGGTGAACACATATAGCGTGATTCTGCGCCACTCTTCTGGATCCAATCTCTTGGGGGTCGATCCACTTGCGCTGCCTAGTTGGCATTTGAAAAGGCTAAGGGTCGATTCAACTTCGCCAGCATTGTAACGAGGGGGTAGATTATGCTTGCTAGGAAGGTTTAGCTTGTAGTAGGATGTTGTGAAGTTTGCAACCTCCTCCCGAATGCTTGCCTCTGCAATGGAAGCCTCAATTCTGGCTTTATTTGTACATTTCTTGCGAAGAGTCTTTAGACATCGCTCGATTGGATAGCACCAACGGGCTTCAAGACGGCCCCCCAACCGCGTGCCTCGGTTGGGAGGTGCACAATTAGATCTCAGCATCGGCAAGAAGAAGCCGGGTGGAAAGATCTTCTCAAGCTCATAGACCAACTCGGTGCCATAGTTTCCAATTACAGAATGATGGTCGAAGATAGCTCCTTGGCACAAAGTCATGAAAGAAGTAGCTCAACTTTGCCAAGACTAGCCGACATGCTCGTGGGACATAGCCTCGAACCATCGACAGAAGTATGCGCTCAATCCATATGTGGTAGTCATGACTCTTCATCCCGTTGACTCGTAGAGTCTCTAAGTTCACTCCCCTGCTCAGATTCGCTGCATATCCATCATGGTACATTAAATTCTTGATCCATCGAAGTACTTCCCTCCTTTGATCGATTTTCAAGACATAGGGGGCCCTAGGCCTTCTCCACTGCTTTCCTGTTGCAGGAGGCCGCATCTCTAGGTTTGGCCTATCGCTTTAACGTCGCCAGTCCACTCTAGCCTTAGGGTTGTCCTTAGACTTATCAGTGTCCATGAGCGTTGCCCAAAGTGCCTCGGCGATATTCTTTTCAGTGTCCATGACATCAATGTTATGGGGCAGTAGGAGGTCATCGAAATAGGGGAGCCTTGTCAAGCCGGACTTATGAGTCCACATATGTTGCTCACCATATCCCACGAAACCACCATCTTCGTTGGGCATGAGAGCATCTATCTGAGCACGAACCTCCGCCCCAGTCCTCAAGTGCGGTCTAGGGTCCATCGCTTTGACACCTTTCGTAAAACTCTTGACGTCTTCTCTGAATGGATGGTCAAGAGGGAGGAATTGACGATGTTTGTCGAACGATGAATACTTGCCACCCTTCTTCAACCATATGAACCTCACGACTTCTTTGCATATTGGGCATGGGAACTTCCCCAACACACACGGTAGCACATTAACCCGTCGCCAGAAGTCGTGCGAGGGGAGTAGTGGTACCAGACGTGCATTTTGAAGCTAGTCTTCGTAGCTTCGGTCGTATGTCCACACCCCTTTGACCCAAGCATCGATCAACTCATCTATCACAGGCTCCATGAAGACACCCATATTACTCCCCGGGTGTCCAGGGATTATCAACGACAGGAACACGGTATGTCGTTGAAAGGAGACGCCGGGGGGGAGATTCAGGGGGATGACGAACACGGGCCAACATGTGTATGGTGCAGCCATCATGCCATATGGATTGAACCCATCTATTGCCAGCGCGACACGTACATTACGAGCCTCCTCTGCTTTGAGAGGATGCCGCGAATTGAAGTACTTCCATGCATCAGCATCGGATGGATGTACCATCTTCTCATGATTGTATCGTGTGCCGTTTTTGTGCCATGTCATCTGTTTCGTGGATTCCTCGGTCATGAATAGCCGTTGGAGCCTCGGCAGGAACGGAAAGTGTCGTAGGACTCTCATGGGGATCTTAAGCTGCCTCTTCTGGCCATCGCCTGAGTCTACCTCCACGTACCTGGAGGATTTACACTTCGGGCAGTACTTTGCATCCGCGTGTTCTTTCCTAAATAGGACGCACCCCTTTGGACACACATGTATCTTGTCATACGGCATCTTAAGTGCAAGAAGAAGCTTCTCTGACTCGTACAAGTTCTTCGGCATAATGTGTGTCTTCGGTAGCATATCGCTCCACACGGCCACCATCTTGTCGAAGCCTTCTCGACTTAGGTTTAACTCGGCCTTCAACCCCATTACGCGACCAATGGCGTCCAGCTAAGAAACATTAGTATGATCATGAAGGGGTCTCTGTGCCGAGTCCAACATCAGGTAGAAGGCATCTGCGGCAGCCTCCATCTCCTCCTTGTCACGTCCTTCAGCGAACTGAGCTTGGTGCGTGTCATCCAGCATGTCTGCTACCCCGGCATCATCATCGAAAGCCTCGAGCCGTGGTCTCACCACCTCCTCCCTGATACGATCGGCTTCACCATGGTGGATCCACCGGTGGTAGCCCGGAGTAAATCCAAACTTCACAATATGTTTACCCATGGTTAACCTATCTTTCCTTCTTCTGTTGTCACAACCGCTGCACGGACAAACCACTAGAGAATGGCCTCCGGCACTCTCACCAAATGCATGCTGTAAGAATTCTTCGACCTTGACTATAAACAGCAAGTCGTAATCGTGCTCGTCTCTCCGGAGCGTGTACATCCACTCACGGTCCTCCATCCTTTAACAGACGTATCAGCACATATGAGTCACCATCAATTGCATCTACGCGGTGTCCCTACTCTCTAATAGGTGAGGATAGGTCCTAATCCCACCCGTGGATCCGTAGATGAGGTTAGTTTCCATGCCCCGCTCCTATCCGAGACGGAATTTCGGCAGCACCTCCCTGCTGTTCTCCCGATACACGTCCTGCAAGGGAGAGTGTGTATCCGGAGAACAACAGGGGGTGATGCCGAAACACCGTCTCGGACCGGAGCGGACCATGGAAACTAACCCATCTACGCATCCGCGGGCTGTCCAAAAAACGTGGACAATCCGAAACAGAAATGCTCGCAGATATGCAAAGATCTGCATACCTCCAAAGATATCTCTTTCGGACGGGAGACGCCTAACTAGGCTACACCAATCTACAATGACAGACAAGCGGAAAAAGAGATGATTTATACCTAGGGTGTCGGTGAAGTCAGGCTAGCGAGGCAGTGGCGAGTCGACGCAGTGGCGAGGCGACGGAGTGCAGGTAGACCCGCGACGTCGACAAAAACGATCGGGGACCTCCGGTCACCTCCGACAGGTCCTGCTCTACAAAAGAAGAAACACGACACTATAAGTTCAAAATTTCGGCAGCACCTCCCTTGCACGGGGAGGTTTCCAAAACCTACAAAAAACAACGGCACGAAGGCCAACAATCACAAATGGCACGAAGGCCAATAAGAACAGCGGCACGAAGGCCGACATCACAACGTCACGAAGGCCGACAAACGGAGAAAGGGTGGATATACCTTGCCCACGCTCGTAGGCGGTTCGGTGACGGTAGGGGCGTCGGCGGGACGGGCAGACGGAGAAGACGGCCGAGGCACCTCCTCCTCCCCTCTACCTCGGCTTCCTCCCCCTCTCCCCTTCTCCTCCCCCTTCCTCTCCTCCTCCTTCTTCCTTTTTCTTCTCTTTTTTCCTTCTCCTTTTCTTCCTTTTCCTTTTCTTTCTTTCTCTTCTTTTTTCTTCCTTCTTCTTCCTTCTTCTTCTTCTTCTTTGCTTCCTCCTCCTTCTTCAAGCCGGGCGGCAAGCAGAGCAGGGCGCACGGGGCCGGGCGTGGCAGGGAGGATCACAAGCTATGTGTTGGCGGTGGCAAAGACACGCGACGGCAGGCGGACCTTCTTCTGGGCGTGCAGTGTGCTGGCGATGCAGCGCGCTGCCGGCTGGGGTACTGGGGTGGGGGCGCGGTGGTGGCTGGGGCTCACAAGGCGTGGGCGCGTCGGGAGCCACGCAGCCAGGCAACGCGGCGGGCTGGGGGTCCTCGGGCGGTGGCGGGGTCTCGCCGACGGCACGCCATGGCGGGAGCCACGCTGGCGGGCTGGGGTGCTCGGGCGGGGTCTCGGCGTGGTGGCGAGAGAGGCGCTGCTGGTGGTGCTGGGGGGTGCTTTCGAGGGGGGCTCATGGGGCATGAGCGGCGCCAATGGGCGCTGGCCGGGAGGGCCTTGGCGGCGTCGTGGGTGCTTTCGAGGCAGGTCTCGCCATGGCATGGGCTGCCGGGAGCCATGCATGGCGGCTGAGGCCCCTTCAAGCGGTATGGCGTGATGGCGTGGGCTCACGGCCGTGTGAGCGGAGCGCGCGGAGGCGCCGGGCAGGGAGGCGCTTGGGGGGGGACAGAGCAAGGTGGCTAGAGGGGTACCGGGGGGGGGGGATTTTGGGCGGCGGTTTTATTTAAAAAAAATTGCCGAGTGTAAGCCCTTGAGCACTCGGCAAAATTTTTTTTAATTTTTAAAACTTATTTTGCCGAGTGCCAGTCGGGCACTCGGCAAATTTTTTTTTTTTTGAAAATCATCTTTGCCGAGTGCCTTACAGGCCGGCACTCGTAAGAAGCCCACTTTGCCGATTGTCCCCATGGCACTTTCGACAAAATGTTTTTTTTATTTTGGGCCCAAATTTTTTCTCTGTGGCCTTGTGATGTGTTTAAAACTCTATTTTAAAATTTGGGGTAATTTTGACTTTTTGATATATTTCATTAGTTTATTTCGTTTAATCTAATTGTTTGGGATATTTCAAATTTGAACTGCAGGTACATGGAATAATGGACTTTGGTCATCCAAAAATTGATACTCATGATATTTAGGGTATGTTTAGGCCGTATCCAGAAAGTCACATGAAATCTCGAGTATCTCGTTGACGTAACATGTCGAGGTACTTGTCGGAAATGTGATTTTAAATTATATAAAATGCAAACGAAGTCCGAAAATCATGAAACTTGTCGATGCGTCGTGTTATCACATGTGGAGGCTGTGGTAAAAAATTGTAAAGGTTTCGAGCAAATTGTGACGTCGGATGCCAAAAACCCAGACATCTCCACATGTGATCACAATTTTGCCGAGTGACTGACGCTGGCACTCGGCAAAATAAGTTTTAAAAAATTTAAAAAAAAATTGCCGAGTGCCCAAGGTTTACACTCGGCAAAATAAGTTTTTAAAAATAATAAATTTTTTTTTGCCGAGTGCCATCCGTTAGGCACTCGGCAAAGTCTGACGGCAGATGCCCGCCGTCACGGGCCGGCCACCTTTTGCCGAGTGGGACTTTTGCCGAGTGCCGCGGCACTCGGCAAAGCCTAGATTTGCCGAGAACTAGGCTTTGCCGAGTGCATGGCGCTCGGCAAAGCCACGTTTGCCGAGTGCTTTATTTTGCCGAGTGCGGCACTCGGTAAAATCACTACTAGAGAACAGACTTTAGAACGATGTCCCAATTTAGCATTAGCCTCGGCATTTTTTGCCCCCGGGACTAAAGGACCCTTTAGTCCCGGTTGGTAATACCAACCGGGACTAAAGGTCCCTGCCCAACGGTCGTCCATGAGGCGGGGATCTTTAGTCCCGGCTGGTATTACCAACCGGGACTAAAGGTTTACCTTTAGTCCCGGTTGGTAATACCAAATGACCGGACTAAAGCTTTAAGTCCCGTTTTGGGTTATGCCCCGGAATAAAGATTAATATTTAGTCCCGGTTTGGACCCCTAACCGGGACTAATTATCCCGCCTATAATTCTGCTCAATTCTTCCTCCCCGAGCCCGAGCCATTCCATTATTCAAACTCACCGCCTCTGTTCTTCACTTTTTCATTGTTCTTGCACTCTCCCCTCCATTGGTGTTGCTCTTCGATTTTGGAGGTAACAAACTTTAAAGTCCCTTTGTTCCGGCCCAATGGGTGAAGTTGACCGGAGGAGGGGGTAACAATCGACAAAGAGTATGGAATGACAACAGTGGACCTCAACAATATTGGATACAAAGAGGAACCATTCGTCCTTGTTTGCCGATGTGAGTCGGTGTTCTATGTGAAAGACATGTCTACAAAATCAAAGAGAGGAAAAAACGAAGACATCAACTCAATGATCAATGAGCCAAAGCGCCACATAATTCTTTACTGGGAAAATAAATATAGTAGGAATTGAAGACAAGTCGGACATGTCCAAGAGATTACGAAAAGAAATGTCCGAATTCCACCCTTCATAGTGAAGAAAGATCCAAGCATCATGTTAAATGATGAAGACACTCCATGGTTACGACAAGATCATAACCAAGGGTCATACGTCAAGAAGAAATTCAACACAGTTGTGCCCGCATGATACAACGATGCATGTTTAATATATTATGTTTTAGAGACGGATATTATGTAATATGTTTTCTAACCCTAGATTGTCTAAAATTGAAAAGTTTTGAATACCAAGTTTGTTCATATCATCAATATCTACAATCCTTATATAGACCATTTTTCATTTGAGAAAGCTTGAATAAAATGTAGTTCAATTTTCACAAGTGTGTGACATAGTTTTAGAAAGTCTATAAGAGATAAGGAAAATTGTGACTAGTGTTTGATAAAAATTTCTCAAATGGGAAAATGATCTATGTAACAATTGTAGATCTTGCTGAGATGATCAAACTTGGTATTCAGAGTTTTTCATCTGAGGTCATTTAGTGTCTCATTTGAGCAAGTTTGACCAAGTCAAATTTGGTCAAATGAAAAAACAACACTTTGACCCTAGTATTATGGACTCTAAATGACTTCGAATTGAAAAGTTTTGAATACCAAGTTTGTTAAACTCAAAAAGATCTACAATTGTTGTTTTGGTCAACTTTCCATTTGAGAAAGTTTGGACGGTTCAAATTTATGATTTTTAAATTTCGACGCCTACAAACTAGTTTTCGAACCCTAGATTGTCTAAAATTGAAAAGTTTTGAATACCAAATTTGTTCATATCATCAATATCTACAATCCTTATATAGACCATTTTTTCATTTGAGAAAGCTTGAACAAAATGTAGTTCAATTTTCACAAGTGTGTGACATAGTTTTAGAAGTCTATAAGAGATAAGGAAAATTGTGACTAGTGTTTGATAAAAATTTCTCAAATGGGAAAATGATCTATGTAACAATTGTAGATCTTGCTAAGATGATCAAACTTGGTATTCAGAGTTTTTTCATCTGAGGTCATTTAGTGTCTCATTTGAGCAAGTTTGACCAAGTCAAATTTGGTCAAATGAAAAACAACACTTTGACCCTAGTATTATGGACTCTAAATGACTTCGAATTGAAAAGTTTTGAATACCAAGTTTGTTAAACTCAAAAAGATCTACAATTGTTGTTTTGGTCAACTTTCCATTTGAGAAAGTTTGGACGGTTCAAATTTATGATTTTTAAATTTCGACGCCTACAAACTAGTTTTCGGAACCCTAGATTGTCTAAAATTGAAAAGTTTTGAATACCAAATTTATTCATATCATCAATATCTACAATCCTTATATAGACCATTTTTTCATTTGAGAAAGCTTGAACAAAATGTAGTTCAATTTTCACAAGTGTGTGACATAGTTTTAGAAGTCTATAAGAGATAAGGAAAATTGTGACTAGTGTTTGATAAAAATTTCTCAAATGGGAAAATGATCTATGTAACAATTGTAGATCTTGCTGAGATGATCAAACTTGGTATTCAGAGTTTTTTCATCTGAGGTCATTTAGTGTCTCATTTGAGCAAGTTTGACCAAGTCAAATTTGGTCAAATGAAAAAACAACACTTTGACCCTAGTATTATGGACTCTAAATGACTTCGAATTGAAAAGTTTTGAATACCAAGTTTGTTAAACTCAAAAAGATCTACAATTGTTGTTTTGGTCAACTTTGCATTAACAAAATACTTAGTATTAGTAACATTTATATTCTATATTCATAAAAGAAATTAAAAACTTTAGGTTACAAAATTTTCCTATTTACAATAAATAATTAGTTAATCAATAGTATTTTTTAAAATAAATATTGCAAAGTATTGAAGTTGATATGGAATTAATTGTTTAACCTAGTATTAAACAAAATCAAAACCCCAGGCCAATTACGCTGGCGGGTTGCCAAAACTTTTAGGCCTTCAGTCCCGGCCCAGACTAAGAACCGGGACTAAAGGGTGGGCGGCAATTTCGTTGCGCGCCCAAAAATACCTTTAGTCCCGGCTAGTCAAACCAACCGGGACTAAAGGGTTGGGCCTTTAGTCCCGGCTGGTAATACCAGCCGGGACTAAAGGGTTTTTAGTCCCGGTTGGTGTTACTAACCGGGACTAAAGGGTCCCGGCCTATATATATCGAACGTCTGTTCTGTTCATCTTCGATCTCGTCTCGGCCGCGCCATCCGCCGTCGTTGAGCTTTGCTCCGCCAAGCGCCATTGTCGTCTACTCCCCACCCGCCGCCATTTCTCCCGGCCCGCATCGCGCCAGATCCGCCTCCGCCACAGCACCCGATCCCACCTCCGTCATGCGAGGCTTCCCGCGCCCACCGCCCGTCGAACTCGATCTCTCAAGGCTCTCGATCGGCTGCCGTCGTCGAGCCTCGCTCACCTCGCCTCGTCTCTACTGTCAAGCCGAGCCTCCCCTTGCCTGCCTCGTCGTCGAACTCGCCCTTGCTTGACTGCCTGCCGTCGCCGATTATAATGTTGGATTTTTCATTGTTTTTTAGATAATACTAATAAACAATATTTAGTAGTTATTTAGTTTTTAGTTAGTTTTTAGATAGTTTTTGATATATGTTAGTTAGATTTTTAGTTAGTTAGATTTATTAGATAATTGATATATGTTAGTTAGATTTTAGTTAGTTAGATTTATTAGATAATTGATATATGTTAGTTAGATTGTTAGGTGATATATGTTAGTTTTTTAGGTAATTTTTAGTTAGTTAGATTTTTTAAAATGTATTATCTATTACTAGTTTATCTAATTTCATGTTGGATTTATTTAATTGGATTTAGTAATTATATATTCTATCTCTTATATATATCTAGAGAGAGATTCTATATGGTATACATATGTACTTAATTATTTCTATATGTATATATACATGTACTTATTTTCATGTGTTGAGAGAGAGAGAAAATTGTATCTAGAGAGACATTCAATGTGTTATCACTGGATACTCATTGTCATTGAGTTAAACTCAAGTCGGTTACTAATCTTTGACTCGTTGAGAAAAGAACGGGCACTATACCAAGATATGATAGATATTATCCAGGGGTAATTTCGATCTCTCGCGCACAACTATTATTGAATAGACTTTGCCATAATTTATTAACGATCGTACATTATTGGTCGCACAGGGTTTGGAAAGAGTTTATTCGGCAACATCGCAAGGATTGCAAGGCACCACTTAATGTAGTTGAAATACCAGTAAGTTGTACTATATACACTTCCCCACGTGTTTAATTACTATATCGTACTTCAATTTACGTGTGAGATGATGAGAATAATCTTCTTCTCAAATACAGTGGTGTTTATGGCGCAGAACTGTGTAATAACTTGTGTGGATACTACGTTTGTGAATTTATCATCACGCACATAAGAAGAACTCCTGAAGATGTCCTCGTCGAGTAATGATATATCAATATTTATTTATTTTTAAAAGAATATATATACATATATGTGTATTAATACTTTTCCTTTTATTTCAAATGCAAGACCGAATGGTTGAAACGAAGGGTCATGCAAAAAGACCATCTGAAAGCGCTCAAGAATCAATAGCAGGATATCTTCTAGAAAAAGTGCTAAATCCCAACGGCGAGTTCTACTTTGATCTTAAGGAATAAATGATGTAAATTAAATGTTTATTGATATCGTTATTTTCGAGAACAAGATTATGAAAGTGTTGTATATACACATATATATATATATATCTATAATATATATAGTTTCATACTTTATTCGAATATAATAATGCTCAAGATGAGAATTAGATGTAATTATATGCATGCGTGTATTTATATTAGCAACGTAGAATACGTACATAAAAACATATTATATATTAAACAAATACGTGTAACTGAACTGAAAACAAATTAAACAAAAAAAAAAGAAAAAGAAAATGAACCGTTAGTCCCAGTTGGGGTTACCAACCGGGACTAAAGGTGAACTCATTAGTCCCGGTTGGTAACCCCAACCGGGACTAAAAATGCGCCAGTTCGCTCGGTGAGAGGGCCTTTAGTCCCGGTTGGTGTTACCAACCG
The DNA here is from genome assembly GCA_904845875.1 of Miscanthus lutarioriparius. Taxonomy (NCBI): domain Eukaryota; kingdom Viridiplantae; phylum Streptophyta; class Magnoliopsida; order Poales; family Poaceae; genus Miscanthus; species Miscanthus lutarioriparius. The sequence continues at coordinate 97,814 of CAJGYO010000390.1, read as the reverse complement.
GGACTAAAGGTCCCTCTTTAATCCCGGCTCGATGACCCGGGACTGAAGGTTCCACCTTTAGCCCCGGGATCGTTGTCCCGGCGCGGTAACCGGGACTAAAGGCTGTTACCGCCCGGGACAACAGGTCCATTCTGTAGTAGTGAATATTTCTTTGCCGAGTGCCCCGATAAAAAGCACTCGGCAAAGTCTCAGGCACTCGACAAAGTACAGTTTTCCAGTAGTGAATCCAAGATGTACAGATAATCGGCGGGAAAGATGGAACTTATTCAGCTGTTGTGTGAATAGCATTAATTTGAAGAATAGACAACGTACATGGCCGTATTTTTCACGCCATACTTTTTATTATCTAACGCATATTTATTCCCGAATAAGTTATTTCTTTGGGGGCAAAATAAGTTAATTAACACTAGGCAAGCTAGCTAGCTAGCTAGCTTTTAATGTAACGATGAATTAATTAACTAGTTAAACAGAGTTCGTTGTAGTGAAAGAAAAGAAAATGCCAATTAATTTGTTTCATATGGGAATAAATTATAAAAAACAAGAAAAATAAAGGTGAACGGTCGAGAATTCGAGAAGAGCAGGTCAGTGGGGAACAAATATTTAACGGATGTGATGTGATGCGATGAGCCGATGAGGTGCACCATGCATCCGTGTCCCGGTCCCGTCCTGCTGTCCATACGTGTTACTAGCTGCTATACCACACACTCGCGCTACAACCTACAAAGAGGACCGGCAGGCATCCATGCACTCACGCGCACTAAACAAGGCTGTGTGGTGAATCCACCACTAACACTGGTGGCTGCTCTGCTAGTGGATGTAAATTTTTAACGAGGATGATAATGCTAGGTTAATCGGGATTGGGCCAAGAGGTAGGCATACATGTAGATAGTATATATATATATGCAGTTGTTGCACAAGAAGAAAGAAAGAAAAGGTGAAGCATGCATGCATTGTTTGTTTGTGCGCAACCTTGAGAGAGAGAGACTAGCTTCCTTATCACCAGCTTTAGTTTATTTATTTCTATTCTTTTTAATACATTCAACCCCCTTATCACAAAAGCCACTTGGCCTTTTTAGTTACCTTCCATTCAACTTGCAAGGACCGGCCCCTACAAAGAGAACGAAGCGTGTCGGCACGTGCGTGCTCACTCCGTCCCAAAATAAAAACACTCAGTTTTTTCAACATCATTGATCCAACATCCCTAGTGTTTCTTCTTCCTGCTTGTCTTCCCCTCTAAAAGTATCGTTGATCTTTTTTTTCAACCCCGCTAGCAAACTCATCTATGCTGCCATGACACGGTATCCTCCTCACTGTCATTGGCGGCTACAGTCACACTAGCCCCTCTCAGCTCGATGATGTGGAATAGGGTAGGCCTTCCTTCTAAAGGTTGCCACCTCTTAGAGCAACTTCAAATGTCTCTTTATATCCTTCCATATTGATAGGAATAGAGATTTTTAATTTGGTGAAAAAAACATTTCAATGGCTTCTTCGGTTGGATCTCAAAATATTGCCATATTAATTCTATTCATGTTTTCTCACTAGTTAAAGACGAAGAGTGGGGATCGATGGCTCTCCAAAGCGCGGATAAGATATAGAGAAACCCTTAGAAGGTGGAAAGATATATATATATATATATATATATATATATATATATATATATATATATATATATGATTCTTATGCAAATGGCTCTCCAAATGAGGATTTAGAGAGTGAGTTTAAGAAAAACTCTTGGCGATGCTCCTGTCGATGAAACCCCAAACTCCGAATCCTAAATTTCAAACCTTAATCTCGTTGGATTTGGAGCCTAAAAAAAACTGTTGATAGGCATCAAAACACTCATCTGCCTCTTAGGAGTCCCCTTATTATAATAAGGAGATCATATATAATGGTTGTGTCACTTAGGTGTTGCGTACTTAGTTATTACTTGAATGTGGTTGAAAAATTGAATTTTATGAACCACCGTGGTTGTAGCGGGGGTTTTACAGAGAAAGTCATATAAGAAGCTTTTTTACTAAGAAGTTCATTTAAATTTATTCCCCTAAATGATGCCCGGAGTGTAACCCTTATCTTTGATTTGGTCTCTTCACCCTTGTTTCTTAAAATAAGGTCGTTAGAGCAACTCCACCAGATTGAGAAAAGCAATATCCTTTTCCTAAAAATTGGCATAAAGGATAATGAGGTGAAAAAACTGCTCCAGCGGATCCAATTCTCAACCCTCTTTCCCTATATTGTTTCTCAATCCCTCAAAGCCTCCCCCTCAATTCCTCAAACAGAAGAGAGGAAGCAGTTTTTTTTTCTAAATCCCCTTTCCTCCCGTCTGTCACTGACATGTGGGTCCATGTAATAAAGGTGATGAAGTTTCCTCAATCTGCTGCAGTAGCCCTTCCCTATATGCTGCAATTCAGTTTTTCTCAAATCCCTATAGGACATTTTAATATAAGGAAAAGAGGATAGAAGAACTGGTGGAGTTTTATCCTTCATTTACAATCTAAGGTTACCACGGCTAAGCATCGGCAACTACAATTTTAGTATATATGCAGTGTTTACTAGCAATAGTCACACAAGTTCGTCTACCAAACTTCTTATCCTCCTAGTCCACATGATGGCATTGGATGTACACTTGTCTGTTCAATCTTCCTACCATTGCTGGGTCTGGGAAGATGGGGAAGCTCATCACTACCAATTACCCTCTGTCGGGTCTGATTTTGGCATTGATGCTGGGTTTGGACTTGTAGTGATCCATGAAGACTAACCCAAGCAGGTGAAAACGGGAATTGGCTCACAAGCAAAGGTGAATATTTATCCGATTTTAAGAAATCATAGGATTAAAGTAAACAAATTCCTGATTACTGGCTCATGTCGGCAAATTCCTCATGGTTTGCTGTCTGGAATTGCATTCCTACATGTATTTGAGTAATTCCTGATGGTTTTAGGCATCAGAATTTTTTTATATGACGATAGTGAAAAGTAAAGTTTAGGAGGTCAGGTGGACATTGTTTTTGTTACAAAAGGACTACAAGAGATTTGTCGTGGTATATTATTAGACAGGAAAGCAAAAAAAAAAACACTAGCCAAAAACAGGAAACAAAAGGAACAAAAAGGCTGATGTGCCGTAAATTAAATGGGCATTTACCTAGATACTTTCTTTTTTGTGTGTGTGCGTGTAGCATTTTCATTGTCCAGGATATGCTCCCACGTACAGGCGATGTGGATCACCCACTAATCTCCATCGATCACTCTCACACATACACTTGCTATATAGTATCAAAAATCTAGTGTTAGTTTGCGATGGGGTTTGGAATCTGACACGATTATTGGAGGGGTGGAAAGGTTGCAGCACTGCACACGCAACGAAAAAGTTCGGATAGGGACCTGCACGAACAATGGCGCTAGGCTAGCCTCCTGCTGCTCTTCTTCCTCCTCCTGTTGCCTGCTGGCTCTCTCTTTGATCTCTCTCTCCAAGCATCTCTTCTCTCTCCAAGCATCTCTAATCACATATGCTGGTAGCTAGAGACGGTCCCATTATTAGATTCCCATGCAGCAAGCAATCAACCAGTGCCGCCATGCATGCATGGATGCATCATGCGTGCACTCTCTTGGAATTATTCCTTCCATGGTATAAATTTCAATTTCCCTGGTGCAGATTCTGTACTAGTCTCTACAATTATGTTATTTGTTTTCTTTGCAAGTCTGCATATATATTGACACGCGTCACACGTACGCCTGGCACAGTTTATATATCTGTCCGTGTGCTCCTGCAACGATCGAGGAGCGGTCAAACTGAAATTATTCCATGATGATCGAGAACACTTTCGTTATTAGTAGCTTCTAATGATGAATATATACCATCTTAGTCAAGGCAAGCTTTAGTGAAGTTTTGATGGATCAATAGCAATTTATTTTCCTTGTTGCATGACATAAATATTTTCACTTTCATTTTGTGTTTCTTCAGTGGCATGAACTTATGATAATCACTACAGGATACACGAGATTTGCCGAAAAGCCACGGGCACTCGCAAAGCCCCAAACACACTTTCGGCAAAGTGTTTGCTGAGTGTTACACTCGACAAACGACACTCGGCAATTTTTATCGGCAAAAGAGCCATTTGCCGAGTGTCAAACGTCGGGCACTCGGCAAAGACTATGCTGAGTCCAAAAAACACTCGCAAACATTTTTGAAAAAATAAAAAAAAAGTCCCGCCGCCACTACCACCACCCCGCCGCCACCACCGCCACCACAGCCGCCGGCCACCACAACCACCACCACGCCACCACCACCAAAGCCGCCGGGGAAGAAGGGGAAGGGGAGGGGCGCCCACCGGGGAAGAAGAAGGGGAGGGAGAGGCGCCACTGGATCCGCCCATGGCCGAGAGAGGAGGGCAGCGCCGATCCGTCCGCCGCCAGCCGGGGCGGGATCCGCCTCCCGTCGCCACCGTCGCCGGATTCGCCCGCGCCAGGGCCGGATCTGGTGGCGGCGGTGGAGGAGCGCCGCTGCGCAGGGAGAGGCAAGGGGAGCGCCGTCATGCCGAGAGAGGAAGGGGGGAGGGCATCACCGCCGGGAAAGGGAGGGGGAGGGCGCCGGGGCCGGATCCGACCTCCCCGTGCGCCACCGTCGCCGGATCCGCCCTCGCCGGGGCCGGATCTGGTGGAGGCGGTGGAGGAGCGCCGCCGCGCAGGGAGAGGCAGGGGGAGCGCCGCCATGCCGAGAGAGGAAGGGGGAGGGCGCCGCCGCCGGGAAAGGGAGGGGGAGGGCACCGCCACGCTGGGAGAGGGAGAGGGCAGGGTGCCGCCGCGCCGGGAGAGGGAGGGGGGCGGATCCGCCGGGACAGATCTGGGGAGGGAGGAGGAGAGAGAGGGAGGGGAGGAGGCAGCCGTGAAGGGCCCCCCGGAGGGAGGGGAGAGGGGCGCGCCGGCGGGCGGATCTGAGGAGGCAGGAGAGAGAGGAGGGGAGGGAGGGAAGGGGGGCGCGCCAGAGAGGGAGGGGAGGGCCGCGCCGACGGGCGGATCTGAGGAGGAGGCAGGAGAGGGAGGAGGGGAGGGAAGGGAGGGGGGCGCGCCGGAGAAGGGGAGGGGCGCGCCGGCGGGCGGATCTGAGGAGGAGGCAGGAGAGAGAGGAGGGAGGGAGGGGGGGACTCACGCGGAGAGGGGAGGGAGGGCCGTGCAAGTGGCGGATCTGAGGAGGAGGCGGGAGAGGGAGGAGGGGCGCCATGGGAAGAATGGGGAGGGGAGGGGTGGCCGCGGGAAGAAGAATGGGGAGGGAAGGGGAGCCCACGGGAATTAACTATGATTTTTTTTCTTCGTTGAGTGTCTCAGATCTGGGCACTCGGCAACAATTTTTTTTTTTTTTTTTTCTCATTCTTTCAGAAAAAAATTATTTTTGTCCTTTGCCAAGTGTCCTAGATCTAGACAATCGGTAAATTTTTTTTTTATTTTTTTTCTTCTCCTTCTTTCCCAGAAAAATGATTTTTTTGTCCTTTGCCGAGTGTCCTTGATCTGGGCACTCGGCAAAGTTTTTTTTATTTTTTTTCTTCTTCTCCTTCTTTCATAGAAAAATGATTTTTGGTCCTTTGCCGAGTGTCCTAGATCTGGGCACTCAGCAAAGTTTTTTTAATTTTTTTTCTTCTCCTTCTTTCCTAGAAAAATGATTTTTGTTCTTTGCCGAGTGCAAAAAATAAAACACTCGGCAAACCCCCTCTTTGCCGAGTGTTTTTTTACACTCGGCGAACCTTCTATTTGCCGAGTGTTTTTTTTTGCCGAGGGTTTGTAGCGCAGCACTCGGCAAAGAACTTGTTCGCCGAGTGCACGAGGAAAAACACTTGGCAAACATAAAAACACTCGGTAAATTTGACGTTTTCGGTAGTGAATTAAGTAGCACATATATAGAGCAAAAAATGGAGTGAGAATCTATCTATATATATACTCTGTACTCGCTTTGGTGAAATCACAACTGATTATTGTTCTGCTTGCTCTCAGCTTATTCTTTTGTCACCACACCTAATAATAATACTAATAATCATGAAGAGTGCAAACATATAACTGCAAATGCACATGGTAAAACTCGATCACCGACAGATTTCATATCATCCATCTTTTAGGCCACAACAAGCTAAGTAGTAATAACTAATAAGTAGAGGTTACACAATATAATATATCAGTATCGTCGATCAGGAGATCGATCGATCGATTCAGACAAATGCAAACTATATATATTCAGTCGATCACACTAGTTTGAAACCACCATTAATACAAAGTGCTCTCATCCCACCACCATGATCTACTAAATTCATAATAAGCTCTTACTAAGATATATAGATGATCTATCTATCTATCATCCCTACCACTCAATAATTCGTTCCTCGCTTGGATGATGAGCAAATTCACAGAGCACGTACTACCAAATTAAGCGTGTAGTGTAGGTACGTGATGTATATGGATACGCCTGGGGATGATCATCAGGAGGAGTCGAGCATCTTCTTGTAGTACTCTTGGTCGTCGATCCTCCAGAGCGAAAAATCCGAGCCGCAGTACTCCCACTCCCACGGCGGCGACGCCGGCGGCGGCTCAGCGGCAGCGCCATAGTAATAATGATCAGCTCCGCCCCAGCAGGCGTCGCCGACAAGGTAACTCATCGCCGCCGCATCGGCTGCTGCGATCTCGCTCCACAGCTGGTCCATGCTGGAACCGTAGTACTCCTGCGGCTGCTGTTGATGTTGCTGTTGCTCATGCTTGGTTGCCGGCGCCGCGGTGGGCGTGGACGCCTCCTCGAGCTCGCCGTCGCCGTCGCCGTCACCGCTGCAGCGCCCTTCGCACAGCGACGACGACGAGCCCGATGAGGACGACGTGGTGGTGGCGGCGCCTCTGGTGGGGGACGATCCGGGGCCGCGGCACTCGGATGTCGTCACCGAGGACGACGAAGGGGACGACGACGACGCTGGCTCCGCCGTCGTCGCTGTCGCGGCCGCACCCGCACCCGCAGCGGCCCTCCTCTCCTCAAGCGCCTTCTTCCTGGTCCGCGTCCTCCAGAAGTTCTTGATCTCGTTGTCGGTGCGGCCGGGGAGGCTCCTGGCGATACGCGACCACCTGCTGCCCCACTGCGCGTGGAGCTCCACGATGCGGCGCTCCTCGTCGGCGGTGATGCGGCCGCGGCGGAGGCCCGGGTGGAGGTAGTTCACCCACCGGAGGCGGCAGCTCTTACCGGTGCGCCGCAGACCTGCGTCCATCCACAAGAGCCGCATGCAGACGCAGAGAGAGGGAGAACAAGAAGAAGAAGAGGCAAACGGTTAACGGCACTGCTCGATCGAGACGTCACTGGGTCGACCGATCCTCCTCGTGCATGCACGCAGATCATATTGAAGATCTTTGACATGGCGATGCATGGAGAGGGATCGATCGACGCACCCGCCACCGCGCAAACCTGACACCTTTGCTAAGAAATCCCATCGGCGTTCGCCGAACAGGCGCACGAACCGTAACAGCTGCTCGTCCTCCTCGTCAGTCCACGGGCCCTTCCTCATCGTCGCCGCCGGCGTGCTGATGATGATCTGTGGCTCGCCATCGTCCTTCTTGTTGTTCCTGCGGCTGCACAGCAAGGACGACATGGTAGTCGATCGCTACGTCCAGCGACAGACCGTACCTGCCTCGATCGACTAGACAGAAACAAAAGACCAAGCTTGTTTGATGCTTGATCGATCGAGAGGAGGAAGGAGGAGGCCGGAAGAAGAAACAGCGCGCAGGCAGCTTGCTATAGCTCGCTTGATTCCTTGGGCTCAGCTGGCCTCCCCCTTTATATCATGAGGTCCACTTGGGTAGTTTTGGGATAGAGGGAGAGATGAGAGCTAGAGCTAGTCAGCTAGTAGAGCATAGAGCATAGTATAATGCATGGTGGATATGGCGTATGGATGGCTAAGAGATTGAGATTGAGCAGAGGGCAGGTGAGTGCGGAATGGTGTGCGTGGTGACGCTCCTCAGTGCCGCCCGCATGATAGAGGCCATATATATCACATCTAATAGTAATAATTATCGTATTTATTTATCAAGCATTCTAACGTAATTATTCTCAGTCCATCCAGTATTCCCGTCATAAATAAGTGTCGATTTTGGATGGCGATATAGTCACAAGACACTACTACACCTTAGTTAGGGCATCCAGATTGTTGGAGAGTGGAAAGATATATTATAACGGAAGGACTAGCGCCCGGACGTCCCGCGACTGCTCTGTTTCCCCTTGGGGACAGCAACGGTGCAGAGGATGGGTAGGGCGTGGCAGCAGTGCACAGAGGACAGGAGCACGCACGTTCCGGGACGGAGCGTCTGGGCGTGGATCTCGGCGGCAAAGTGGAGCCGGCGACGCGGAGCTCCGCAACACGTAGAAGGCGGCACGCCACGGAGCTGGGCGATGATGCGCAGATGGTAGGATGGGACGCGGCGACGGCGCAGAGAACGGGAGGGGGAGGGCGCCACCGGCGCGCAGAGGGTGGGGTGGGTGCGCGGCAATGACGCAGAGAACGGGTGGGGGCGGCGGTGGCGGCAGTGCGCAGAGGATGTTGGCTTCCGCACGGACGCCCTTGGAGCCCACCGGTGCAACATTAATGAAACATGCCCCGATTACTATTGAAACATGTACAATATCATTGATGCAAGGCGATATACTACTGAAACATGCCCAGATTACTGTTAAAACATGTATAATATTGTTGTTGCAACATCCGTAAACACAACTCCTGCAACATGCGCCTGAAGCACCTGCAACATGCTCTTGAAACACTTGAAACAAATGAAACATAGGCTTGCAATATAGTCTTTCAGAACAACATCTCCTAGCAACACAACACCTGCAACATGTGCCTAAAGCACCTGCAACATGCGCTCGAAACACCTAAAACATTCGAAACATAGGCTTGCAAATTGCAACATAGGCTTTTTAGAGCAACATCTCCTCCTACTTGGGCAAACGGAGGCTCATCGGCACACAGAGCTCAACAGTGGTGCGTGGAGATCGGGCGGTGGCATGGATGTTGGTGGCACGAATCGTGGCGGTCTGGAGCTCGCCGGCAACACGACTCGACGACATGGAGCTCGTCGGCAACGTGGAGCTCAAGCACAGACAAAGGCGACGTCGCACGAGCCGCACGGAGCTAGGCGACGACATGTAGAGGGCAGGGGTGGGGTGGGCACGACGACGCAGAGGGCAGGGGTGGGGCGTGGCGACGACACACAAAGAGAACAGGTGGGGGCGGCAGCAGCGGCGCTTAGACGACATGCGTCGCATTTCGAAATGGAGCGTCTGTCCGCTTCGGACGCTCAGGCCATATCATTATCGTATATATAAAGAACGCTCTTTTTATTCAAATGGCTCTCCAAATGATGACGTAGATAGTGGGTTTAAGAAACACTCTTAAGGTCTTTAGGGTCTTCATGACTTTGATGTCCTTAGTCAAGTCATACTCCCTCAGCTGAAATTGTACAAGACATATTTCATTTGGTCCCACAATTACGATTTGTTCTACCAATTAATGCATAATTTTTGCAACGAAAATTGATGCCATTACATTCTCTTCTTAAAAAGTTACCTACTCGTTATCATAATTTTGTATGATTGTATCACATGGATGAAATATTCCTAGTCTAATTGTCGATCCAAGAAGTCTTATCATAATAAAACAAAATTCTCCTTGTAAAAAAAAGCATGAGTACTGTTTGCAACTATTTTCCAAGATAAATCTAGTGATACTTTTTTTCTACGTAGTTTAGTATTAGACTAGACAAGTTGAAGAGATGTTAATGGTCTAAGTTTAAAGTGTACATAGTTTTTACTGTATTGAGTATCAAAACTATGAACAACATCTGGTCAGATTGAGGACACCTGTTTCTATCAAAGGACCAGAAGCTCCTACACGGAACAATAAAGAATAACTCAAGATATGACACTCTAATCAGGGGAATTTTAACTTTTTGCCATCCTTACGGATGGCACTCCTTCGTTTGCCACATTTGTGCGCGCCCCTACATATTTGCCATTGCAAACAGTAACCCTCCTACGTTTTTGTCATTTTTGCTAAGGTGGCACGCCAGATGGGCACGCTAGCGTGGCAGAGAGCCTGGGAGCCCTAACTTGGCACGTGAAATGACCACGCTGCCCTCGCCTCCTTCTTCTATCTCCAGCCGGCCCAGCCCCGAGTCAAACCCAGTCCACTCCCCCTTCTTCCCCACTCGTGGCGACGGCGACGGCGGTTGTGGCGGATGCGACGGCGGTGGGGGCATCGAGTCTCCTTCCCTTTCCTTAGACGTAGGACGACCATACTAGGTACTGCCCGCACTCCCCTAAACCCTATTTCCCCAGTTGATCCTCGTCCCTCGTACACCCCATGGCTTGGAGGACGGAGCCCTCTTCGTCAAGGAGCATGGTGTCGTGGGCTATCGAGGAGGAAGACATCGGGAAGGAGACTGGGCTCCCGCTGATCATGTGTCCCACATGCAAGAGAGAGAGGGTAATTGAGCTGATAGTGAGGACAACGGAGAACGGCAACCAGGGGCGCGTGTTCTTCAAGTGTCCCAAAAATGTGCCCGGGGTAAGGGTTTTCCTTGTTCCATTTTGAATTTTTCTTGGTTTTGGTTTTAGTTTTGGGTTTGGTTGAAGAACCCTAACTGTTGGGCATTTTGCAGATGGCTGGTAGATGTAGGTTCTATGAATTTCAGAAAGCATACTTGAAGAAGCTGGTGGAGTTGAAGTTTGTTGTCATTGATCTTGAAGTTGGCCTAGGTGCAGAAGAAGTAGAAGAAGCTTGGGGATTTGGTGAAGAAGAAGCACAGTCAAAATGTGCTGGGAAGAACAACATGGAAGCCAAGCTGGATGCCCTGATTTCTTTGCTTAAGATGTTGATTTTAGTGTTATTTGTTGTATGCATTGTTGCCATAATGTATGTGTTCAAGTGAATGGTTGTTCTCAGTAGTAGGAAAATGTATACTGAACATGTTAATGCAATGGAAAAATGTATGCTGAAATGTTATGGGAGTCACTTTGTAGATCCTTATTCTGTTTTTTCATCGTAGTGTTAGTTACCAGAACATTTGCCAGTTAGAAAGAGCATGGGTGGAGATTAGGCTTATGAGGCATTGAAATTGATAGAAATTTGCATACCAAGCTAATCCATTATTAGGTTCAGCAGTTGCCATACACAACTGGTCCATATATAACAGGTCCATATTGGCAATGACAGCCATACATAACTGGTCCATCCCATACATAACATGTCCATGACAGCCATACATAATTGGTCATAGGAGTTCCTGTCTCCAAAATACATACAAAAGAACAGCCATTAAAACAGTGGTTATGCCTTAGTTGCCAGCCTTTATTGGTGTTGCCTTCTTCACCTTAGTAGCTAGCTGTTTCTTCCTTAGGGTCATTTTTTGGCTGGTTGCACTGCTGCAGCTTCATCTACTGGTACTATCTCCAGTGGCACTGGTTCATCCAAGTCTAGCCTCCTACAAGTGAATCACTAGTTAGTTGCTTGTGCATCTCACAGTACATTAGTAGCTGGTTGATGTAAATGGAAGCAACAAACCTTTTGCTGCCTGGTGCTTGATCCACCTGCACTACTGATCCTTGCACAGCTTGGCCTGCAGCTCCTTCATGTGCTTGCTTAGCTGATGGCTCCCTTGCTGTTGTTGCTGCTCTGGTCCTTGGTGTCTTTGCAGGTTCTTTTGTTGCTACCTCTCCCTCCTTAGTTGTTTCTTTGTCAGTAGTTTTCTTCTTCTTCCTTGTAGTCTTTGTTGTTGCTGCCTTAGTGGTGGGAGCTGATGTTTCCTCTCCCTCCTTTGCTGGTTCATCCTCACTAGGTTTTTGCTTCTTCCTTCCAGACTTAGTGGTTGTCTTCTTAGTCCTCTTCCTATACATGATGTGTTAGTAGCTTAGATAGATTAGTGTAACAATAACTGATGAAATTGCAAAAGAAACATACCTTTTTTTGGTGCCTGTTAGTGGACACCTCTAGCTGGTGGCTCTGTGGCCAAGCTCACCACAACTCTTACATGTCACTTGCCTTGTTGCTTTCCCTGTCCTCTCCAAACAACTGAGAATCCTATTCTTCCTTTGTCTCCCAGGTCCTGTCTTTTTATTGGCCACTGGTGGAAACACTTTGAAGCCCTTATCAACTGCAGGCCATTGTTGCTTGTCAGTTATGCTGGGTATCACACCTGCATAAGCTGCATGTAACTTCTTCACTGAGTAGTACCCATTGACATACTTTTCCATGTCTGGCTGCCTTTCAGTGATGATCACAACAAGGGCATGTGGGCAGGGCTTGCCACTGACCTGCCACTCCCTACATGTACACTCCTGCAGATCTAGGTAGACAACATGCCTTCTGATCTCCTCACCCTTGTATATCACAGTCACTTCAGCTTCTTAGGGGTTCCCTTTAGTCACCTAGAGATGATCTAGTCCCTTACTGGTAGCATTTAGCTGGTGAATGACAGCAGGAAGGATGACACCAGTCAAAGCTAGTGAGATCTTCCTTCTTTTCTCAAACAAGACCATTGTCTTGATCCTAATTGCATTTGTTAGGGAGTCCAGTGGCAGGTCTTTGAGATGTTTGATCCAAGCATTCCAGCACTCAGCAAGATTATTGTTTATGTAGTCACACTTAATGTCTGCTGAGAACTTGCCTCTAGCCCCTAGTAACTTGTGATGCTCATTTAGCCAAGATAAGATATCTGCTGAACCTGCAACAACCTTGGCCATGAGCCTCTCATACTTCTCCTCTGTGTAAGTTCTAGCTGCTGGCCACATGTATTGACCCAACAATGAACCACTGCCCTACCCTTGAGAAAACCTTTTCTTCATGTTGTCCATCAAATGCCTAAAGCATTCCCTCTGCTCTGCCCTTGGGAATATCTGTTTAACTGCGTCCTCTAGACCCTTGCAGGCATCTGTGCACACAGCTAGTTTGTCTAATGGACCAAGTGCCTTGCCTAACTGCTCCATGAACCAAATCCAGTTCTCTTTGGTCTCAGAATCAAAGAAACCAAATGCTATTGGGAACATCCAATTGTGCCCATCTATAGCATTGGCTGCAGGCATGTGTCCATTCCACTGCCCATTGAGAGTAGTGGAATCTATACTAATGTATGGCCTGCAGTCCTCTAGGAAGCCATCTATACTACTCTTGAATGCACAGAAAAATCTACTGAAATGAACCTTCTTGCCTACTTTCATAGTGTCTATCTCAACAACACTACCTGGGGACCTAAGCTCTATCTTTGCTTTGAATCTGAATAACCAATCAAATGAATCGTCCCACTTACCAAAAAGCTTATCTGTAGCCCTCTGCCTACCATACCAGCAAGTCTAGTAATTTATGTTGATCTTGTATTTCTTCTCAAGTTATTCTTTGAGCTCCCTTGCCCCCATCTGAGGCTTGTCTTTAAGCAGAGGCACTGCTCTCTCTGCAATCCATGCCTGGGATGCCATCCTATTCAAAACTCTCCTTGAGGCACAAGTATGCACATTAGAGTTTATTTGTATCTACAAACAAATAAACAAGAAAGCCAACATTAGACTATATTTATGAACTAAGTTTCATACAAACCACAGAACAACAGGTTAACTAGATAAAAAAAACAGTGACATGTTCTAGAACAAAAAATAGTTAGTAATATATACCCTGACACTGTTATCTCTTTGAGTTCTAGCTCTAATAATCCACTTGCATCCTTTTGATTTGCAAAATCCTCTAAACCTTTCAGGATCATATTTCTCAGTGCCCAACTCAAACTCTTTGACTATAGCATGTTGCTTAACTGCCAATCTGAATTGAGGCATTGATGGATACAGTGTGCCTATAGACATGTCAGGATTGTCTCTATCGTAGAAAAACAAGGGCTCAGTTGCTTCATTGTCATCAACATGGATAGCTGCTGCTTCCATTTCTTCTTCCACCTCAGGAGGAATCTCTAGCACTGGAATCTCTGGTGGACCATTAGCACCTGCTATCCCCTCATCTGCAGCTTTGAAGCCCATGGCTTCATAGATTTGTTCCTCATCCACTAAAACAGTAGCATCCCCATCTAAGTTTTCCTCAGGTAATATTGTGAAAGTTGACCAATCAATAACAACATCATCTGATTTTGTATGCTCTGGACTGCTACAAGCATCATCTGTGCATTCAACATTTCCTTGCTCTGCTGTTACACCGGATGTGGCATGAACACTATGCTCATTTGACACATTTCTTGCTGCTGCATCTCTGTTCTGTCTGGATGATACCTTATCCTTGTCAAGTACTTCATAGCTAACATCCATTTTCTTCTCATCCCATCTAGCTTCTATCATCTCCCTGAACTAATCATCAGTAGTAACCTTCCATTCTGTCCCACTCTCCTTGTCCAAACCCCAAACAACTAGCTGCTGCCCACTACCCCAAATGATATTTCCAGCCATTTCATTCACAAATTTAGATAGAGAGCAGTGACTGGTAAGATCAATCCAAACATCATGCTCTTGGTCATCCATTTCGACAGATCCATAATCAACATTGGTTGTGTACTTAGCAACACTAACGTGGATTCTAAACGCATTGCCAGTATCAATCCTGACAATAATCATAAACAAATAAAGAAACATGTGGAGTTAGGAGACATCCAACTCCAAAACACTATGGGATCCCAAAAACTACACCAAACACTACGGCACATCGAACTTACCAAGGAGGGCAGTCAGTCCACTTCATCTTAACGCATACGATCAACAACAATGGCTACCGCAACGTCACTACAATCAAATGGACCACCAATCAAATCGAAACCGAATCAAATCGAAACCCTAGATTGGGGAACGCAACTGGGGAAATAGGGTTTAGGGGAGTGCGGGCAGTACCTAGTATGGTCGTCCTGCGTCCAAGGAAGGGGAAGGAGACTCGATGCCGCCGTCGCCGTTGCCATGAGTGGGGAAGAAGGGGGAGTGGACTGGGTTTGACTCAGGACTGGGTAGGCTAGAGACAGAAGAAGGAGGCGAGGGCAGCGTGGTCATTTCACGTGCCAAGTTAGGGCTCCCAGGCTCCCTGCCACGTTGGCATGCCCATCTGGCATGCCACCTCAGCAAAAATGGCAAAAACGTAGGAGTTACTGTTTGCAATGGCAAATGTGTAGGGACGCGCACAAATGTGGCAAACAAAGGAGTGCCATCTGTAAGGATGGCAAAAAGTTAAAAATCCCTCTAATCAGTGTCGATTCAGGATAGATTCGTGACTTTGTGTCTCTACAATGCTAAGTTACCATTGCTTTGAGAGTCATATCCTTGATTAATTATCATGAACAGTATAAAGACACTGATAAGTACTGATAATTATGCAAGTAACAAGGCTTACTCCATGCATGTCAATATCTGATAGGAAGTGAAACAAAAGGATCAGACGGTAGACAATCTTAGTCGCTTAACTACTGAGTACCCTCATCATCATCAGATCCATCCATCCTTGATAGCCCTTGGCTTATCATTAAACAACATCGATGTGATTCTTTCAGTACTTCTAGATGATTACTGAATGATGATGTCCAGCTTATCACTAAGCATATTCACTGACGAGTGATGGCAACAGCTGAAACAAGCTATTGTTATTAATCAGCATGTTGCAATCGGTAAGCATATCCTTGCATCTTTTTGGATTAAAAGAATGAGGGATCTGTTCTCTAGCTAATTATTGAGTGATCAGCCCAAAATAGAGCTGCAAATCATGCATATGCCGGCGTCATCATTAGGATGCCAAGATATACGATGACTTTCTGCCTTCCTTTCAACACCCTTTTACATGTTTTTTCCTCTCCATTTGATGGTTACAGAAGTACTCAATTCAATTTCGTCTCCAAACCATTCACGGTGACCAATTGCCTTTTCAAGGGATACTAGTCACAAGAGGCATTCTGAAACACAACAAAAGGGCCTTGGGTGTTAAACAAACTTACAATGATGCATTGTTCTCTGGCATGGTCAAGAACATACACACGGGCACACGGCTTTTTTCATTCAAGGACACGATGCCGGAAAAATATGTCCTGATACCAAAGGCCGCGACAGCGGCCTTGAATACAATGCAGGAATGATAATTGAACCTTGGCTACTCGGGTATGTTCATTGGAGGTTCCAGGCTCTCCACAAGAGTTCGCAGGTCTAGATCTTTACCCTCAAACTTCTTGATAAAAGGGTGATTCTGCAACGACATAAATAGCAACTCAACACAAGTTACCCAAATGAATTGTGCAACAGTAATAGCAAATAGTTGATTTAGGAGAAGCATGCTGACCAAGAGTTCTGAAGCAGACATCCTTCCTGCTGGGTCCTTTTGTATGCTGCAAAATGATATAGCAAAATATAAGACTACAGTGCAGCATACACTGATGATGAATCACTAACGATATTTTCTTAACATCTATGCGAAATTTAACACCACAGGCCAGAACTGGAAATATAGTCAGTATTACAAGAACAAAAGTTTTGTAGGGTAGATTCTATCACAAGTTCACAACCAAAGTCATGCTTTGTTAATCCAGAAACCATGTGAATTGTGGAATGGCTGGTCTCAATCAACTATTATTTTTTGACCTCAGACATAACAGTCAGGCGCAGTAAGGACCTACAAGTCTGCAACTAAGTGAATTGTCAACGACCCAGAATTCAATTTTTTTTAGTTCCTCAAAAAAAATTCAAATTTTAGCTAAAGTAGTGCAGTTTCGTGTATCAAGGGCTGAAGGGGTAATCTACCTACCTTTGTTAAAGGTTACGACATAATTTTCAGTGTTCTTCTGTAATGTAGCATGGCACAAAAATTAAGCCAGAACAACAGAACCAATGGGCAGGAGTATGTGTCAATTGAAGTGTAACCAACACATTGTATTCACAGCATTGAATCCTATGTTTTCCTTGCTTAATCCACCAACTACAGCTCCAGAGTGAAGCAACTTAAGCAATTACGTGCCAATTGCAGTGTGTTCCCAATAGTTACATTGCAAGATCAATTTAAACAAGATGTTTTGATTCAAATTAACTGGACAAGATAGAAGACAGGAGACTGGGATGTTTTTCGTACCAAGAGGAGATAAATGAGCAGAATTCTGGAGAGAACTGATCTGCAGGTGCAGAAGGTGGTGGCTGATCAACAATTGCTTCCAGTAGTTCATAAAAGCTTAGCCAACCTTCTCCTTCTGAAGGAATATAGGGGAACCGACCGATTGCACACTCAAGTAGTACTAAGCCCAAACTCCATATGTCACTCTTGTAGTCATAAGAGCTTCCACTAATCCTCTCAGGCTGAAGAAGGAATCAAAACAAAAACTGTCACCACACTTTTAAGCATTCCAATTACTAATGAAAGAAAAAATAGCAATCACATGAAAAAGGGCGTACCCAGTGTAGAGAGCTCCTGCTCTGTGCGGGGTCTGGGGAAGGGTGTTAGTGGCAAGCCTTACCCTCGCCTGTGCAATGCGAGGAGACCGCGACCGAACCCGGGACCTTCCGGTCACAGGCGGTAAGACTACCGCTTGCACCAGGCCCGCCCTTCAGCAATCACATGAAACAAATAACATATTCAACATACCGCCATATAGTTGTAGGTTCCAACAAATGTATCCCGCTGACCCATCGAACTTGCTAGCACTGCACTTACCCCGAAATCAGTAATCTTTACTTCACCCTTACGGTTGACTAACAAGTTAGATGGCTTCATGTCCCTGTGAATCACATGCCTTTCGTGATGAAGATATAGCAAACCCTCCAAGACCTGAATTAACCAGAATACTGTTCGATATTAGCGGTGTGAGAATGTGGTTTCAAGTTTCAACATATGTTAATGACAGGACTTCCAGCTTATCTGTATCTCTTATAAAGCAAAACCCCACTACAAATATTATCTTGCACCACAGCATTCCACGTCATTCAATGATGTAAACTGTCAGATCCAGTGTCCGGCCTCTCTGTCTCCCATAGACCTACGACGACCATACCCTTTCCAAGCCAAAGTGGAAGTCAGTTATTGGACTCCTCGATTCCTCGTGACGGACAGCCGAAGAGTTCAGAAGCCCACATTATTGTCGCCATCTGTGTTTATTCATTCATCTCCTTGATCTCCTATATAAAGGCAGAGATGAACGATAGCAGCACCGGCACACCCCCTGTAGCCATCGAGGAAGAGAGCACCAGACACCTCGGCCGAGTCAGCCAAGAACCTCTGCCACCACGGCAGCAGAGGAGGAGCGAGGAGCATGGAACATTCTTCTGGGCTTGAAGCTAGCACAGTGGCAGCGCGTGCACTACAACAGCGATGTGCATGTGGTGTCATCGGCGGTCCCAGGGGAGCACGCCCAGCACGAGGGGGCCGTGTGCCTGCACGGGGAGAAGTCGCACGTGCAGGACGCCCCCGCGCTCTGGATCTCGACAACCCACATCCTCGGACGACAAAGGCCCCATGTCTCGCAGCAGCGACGCCACGGCCTCCTGTGCGTTGAGGCCACGGCGCTCACTCCCTTGGCTGTCTGCGCTTGAGGCCACGATTGCCCACCTCACCCAGCGTGCGTAAAAGCTACAATGGCGCCACGACCCTGGCAACCCATACGTCGAGGCCACTGCAATGGCGCCTGTGTTGAGCAAGCAGCAGCAACGGAGAAGGCGTGGCTCGGGCTGCAGATCTGATGAGGAGAAACGAGTGCTTAGAACAGAATGTGGTTTCTGAATTTTTTATATGATCCAATGGTTTAAAGTTTAAGCTGTCTCTGTTAGCAAAGTGCCTAACTAATTACAACAGCAATGAGATTATAAAGTGAGACCATATTTTCTGCATTAAATTTATTTTTTCTTCCATGACTTCCTGTCTTTTTTTGTTGTATACTGAAGATGCATGAGCTATAACGCATTGAAGAATACCTAAATTTCACATTTGCATATGTCGTACAAATACCCAATAAAGGAGAAGCAATGATCTACTGTTTGAGTATTCAAGGACTATGTTATCCAAAAAATATTTAAGAGAAAGATCTACCGTTTACTGCAATATTTCTATAAATATACTAAATCATTTTTAATCCATGCTTTGAAGAATATACTCAGATTTGTTTATGTTATGTCTAAGTGTCAAATTGGCATGGTCCTAAGAACTATGGAGAAACCTATCTGTCAGAGTCTATGGTAATTTTTTTTTCATGCATGTGTTTGTACGTAGACTTTTTACTTCATATTTTCTAGAAGAGTTTGACAGAATAATCTCTCATTAGTATTTATCCCTCACGCTGTAATTTCAGCTCTAAATCCCGCGGCAACGCGCGGGGAATTCGTCTAGTTCTAAAATATATAAATTACGAAAGAAACAAAGGCCAATTTTATTCGTACCTGCTTGCAAAGTACTGCAAGGTATGGCTCAAGAATAGTCTTCACTTGCTTAATGATGTCCGCAAGAGATCCACGATCCATGTACTCAAGAACAAGACATATGACACCATTGTGGTAAAAAGATTGGTGGCACATAACTATATATGGACACTGTGTTGCTTGATTTATTTTGAGCTCTTGTACTATTTGCTTGCGCGCACTGCTTCCTGAATATTCATCTGAATACCCTGCAGAAGGAATTGTGATACTGGTTAATAAACTGATTAGTCTCATGGGTGAAATGACACAGAACCACTATCACCAGGGACAGTTCTCAAATTTTTGTAGACCTGAATACATTACCTGATGACCTATCGTCCATTAACATCAGTGCTCATTAACTACTAGAAGTTTTTCAGGGATTTCATATGTAAACATAAGTTAGTACTAGATGTCGCTTTGACATTCACTTAGCATTCCCCATCTTATTTTACGAGAACACATCTTTGTGTACTAAAATTAATGCTGCCATGCTAATATACTGTTACAAAGTTGACGAAACAAACCAAATCTTTAGGTTCTAAGTGTTTACAAGACAAAACAAGCAGTAAAAATGTTTGAATAAGTTCAAACATATAGATCCCATGTCCCATCTAAGATGAAATTGTTTTGCATGCCAATAAAAAATACAGTAGAGATACATGGTAGGCAAAATACATAGTTTTCATTGCAATAGTGAGTGTGGTGTGCACCAGAAGAAATCATTGCACTGGAAATTACCTTCAAAGCATATAATGTCCCCACCCACTTGTGCCGCACTAGCTGGACAACACCACCACTTCCTTTGCCAATGACTTGAATCATCTCAAGATCATCCATTGATAACTGCACAACTTCCACCTTCAGGTTTGTTGATTGCTGAGAAAAGGTACAATACAGGTTCAGAAACAACTTGATCATTAACAAAATACTAGCAAACAGTAATGCAAACTGTTGACCAAGATAGTCCTATAGGAGTGGAAGTTAAATATGACAATCATTCGGGAAAACTGAAAACATATGCTGCTCCCACTGACTGGAAAAACTTCTTACGGTGGGACTTAATAACCAGGAACAACTAATAGTGTCCAGAGTATAAATTCCATGCATTTCAAATCCACATTTGATCTTCAAGGTTAACCAGAAATGGAAAATCAATAATTTTTAAAGATAAAGGTCCCTTGTATGAGTTGCATGGGTACAATGCATTCCATAAAAAGGGTAATTCAAAAAAGTAATTAAAAGGTTTACCAGTGAACTGATACAGGTGCTTCTATACAAATCATCAATGCGAAAATAAGCTACATTCCACAAGAGTACAGTTGGACTAATCAACAAACAGCAAAGGCAGTAGTTGCCGATCCAGGACTCACATTTTCCTCTGAGATAAGCCGCAACCCTCTTTGATTAAGCCGTAGTTCACCATCCTTGAATGTACCACTCGCCGTCCTAAAATGGGACCATCGATAGAAGACATCAATTCTGGCAGCTGTTCAATAACTCCCAAATACTAAATTTGAACTCATGATCAAATCAAGGGGAACACAAAAGTTATGCATGATCCAGAACTAGATTGTACTAGTACTTGCGAATCAAACCATAAGGTGGTCAGTGGTCACTCAAATCAAAAGAGCAGAAAATTAAAGAGGGATAAAAGATGCTATTTTTAGGCTAACGAAACAAGGAGACGACTAACAGGAACTTGTCGACGGGGTCTCCTGCGCCGGCACGGCCAGCTTCAGCTCCGTTCCCGGCTTCTTGCCCTCATGGCCTCGCCGCCCCTCAGCCGGAGAGTTAGGGTTTCTCGGTGGGAGATGGGACTAGCCGCTCCGCGAGGATCAGAGAGAGGAAAGCTGGTTCCTGTAGCTTCCCGGGAGTAGTCCCAGTTCCGGGGAGGAGATGCGGCGGCAGGTGGGGCAGCGGGATCGGGTGGAAGCAGCGGCGGCGGTGACGGGGCTCGGGAGGAGTGGTTTGGTTTGAGATTTTTGTTTTTTTTTCCCCTTTGTATTTCGATCCAACGGTCACTGTTACGGACCAGTGCACACTCGACTAGTCGACTGTGGTATTTTCTACTCCAAAAACAAAATCGCTTATAACATAAGCTCAAAAAAATAATGTTCCATTCACTCGAAGCTTACTAATTATGGTCTATGATTCATTTTATTATGTGTTTTTTTTTTTGCACTTAGGCTTAGTTTAGTTCAACAAATAGTCATGAGAGTTGTGCGTCCATAAAAATGTAGCTGAGGAACATTTCTTGTATACTACTGGGAACTATACCTTTTTGTATGATATTTCAAAGCTTTACTACCCTTTGCGTCTTACATGTTCGATTTTTACTCCAAATGACCATAAAAAGACCCTTATTTTACTCCAAATGCGGATACAAACCATAGGCTGATTGCCTGACTCAAAGCAAACCAATCATCTACACATGTATTTATCGAAACCAGCGGAAGTACAAAGCCTTAATAGAACTAGATCAAGGGACAAAAGAGACTACAAGCAGAGAACAACTAGGCCGACGATTCCGGGAGCCTCGGCTATCCCGGTACCGTCGATGCGGAGACGAAGTCGTTCTACTTCGCTGCCTGCTTCTTGGCTCTGCTGCATGCGCTGATGATAGCCGCCCAGGAATGAAAATGACGCAAAAGGCAGTGCTGGTCCTTCTTGCCTCTCCTGGAGCTTCTCACATTGGTTTGCTGGTTGGAGTACTAGGAGGTAGGAGGCGGCGGTGGAACGTATGGCCGGAGCTAAATCCGATTTGCTTTGCTACGTTGACTAGGGTAAAAGCCCAATGCTAGACCGGCCCAAAACTACTTATTATTATACTGTTTTTAGTGCGTTCCTACAGACTGGCCCAAACATACCTCTTCTATTTTCTTATAAATATTCACTGATGGTCTAATTCCTCGTATTAGAAAAGGTTAGATATCAAAAATAATTTATATATTCCATAAAAACATAAAAATCCAGAATGGTACGCCGGAATGCACCGGTACCGAAATATACCATTCCAAAGAGTAAACCGGAATGACCTCCAGAATGGAATTTACAAGTTAGAGTACATAGCAAGGGCAACACAGAGGAACAATACAAGGACAGCCCACGAGAGCAGAATATAGGGAAATGGGTAAAATGAACTTTGGGCTGGGCTTGGGCTAGGCCCAATTTCTTTCGCGCCTATCAGCTTGGCTTAAGCATGTCTAATAACTCGAGTGAGCCTACTTTTTTAGCATGGGCCATGGGCCAGCTTTGGAGCCTAGGTGGGCTAGGCTTAAAATGCTTAGGCATAGTCATGACCAATTATCTTCCATTTGTGTCGCTATCAAAGTCATTGGCTCATAGTAGAGCATCACTTGTTGGCAACATGAGCTTCCCAAATAGCTTAGAATGGAATTAGCTAGGATTTTCGATGGCTAATTTAGAGATATATAGGGGCATTTCTCTATAAAGTTAATAGGGAGGAAGGGTGGTAAGTTGATGTGCATGGTACGATCTCAAATCTATCTACTAGTATAATACAAGCATAAAACTTGCTCCTATATACTACTCTCAAATCGATGTACTAAAAAGAATCACAACAAACAAGTGTTATGGTCATGTTGTTTTACAAATCCTGTATCAATGATGAAGCAAGACTTCCTATTAAATCTTGGCTAGTACATCACCATGAGCAACTAAATCCTTAAAAATTATCATGTTTGTGCCTTAAAAAAAGGTTGTGATTAACATCTAGTGGATGCAAAAAGAAAGCACATTGATAATGCTAGGTTAATTAGGGTTAGAAGGTCGGATGACAAAAGCAATTTTAAAAAGGAAGAAACAAGATAATATACTTACATTTGGGCATTCCTCTTATCACTATAGCTTTCTGCCTCTATTTTTCTTATATTCTACTTTCCCTATAGCGCTCCAACTTGCAAGGCTATCTATCTGCACATGTGGGTCCCCGAAGCATAGAAAACTCATGTGGTACAATAATGTGTGGGTTTTTTTTGCTTTAGTTTACTACTTCCTCTTCCTCTAATATGATGCGTTCCAAAAGTTTTAAGCAAACTTAAGTAATACTCAAATAATGCATGTAACCATGGGTTAAACCCAATTAGGGCACGTTTGGTTTGCACGGATTGAGCCTGGAATATATTGATCCGGCTAGGAACGCTGCTGTATCTTATACGGTCAAGCATCACCAGAACGCAGTTCCGCCCAGGATTGAGCCTGCTAACCTAACAGGCCCTTAAGGAATTTCTTCTCAAATAATGGTTTTATTATTAACAAACTTTGCCAAATATGAGTATGAGCACCATATAGAATGTCTTATATTCCAGTAGAAATTCTAGAAGTCATAATGCACTATGTTTCAGGACGGGAGGAGTATTATATACAATAGTTATTTATTATATATTGGATGATCCGCTACTAATCGTTCTTGGCTTGTTGTCAAATGGCGCAAGTACTATTTGGGATATGGAAAGGTGGTGGATGCGATCGATGCACGGAAAAAGGTGGGATTGGGACCTGCACGTACGTACGATGGCATCGATTGGCACGGTCCACATCTCTCTCCTCCGGCCAATGGCCAATTGGCCACAGCTTTGGAATGGATATGGATGGTTTATTTTGACGATGCTGCAATGCACGGGCCCTTGTTCCTTCCATCATATTCATTCCATTCCATTCCATTCCATGGCATCAATCAATTTAGATATATAGATTCCCATGCATGCACATTTGCAACTCCCTGTTTGCAGTGCCGCTCTCTATAGGATCTTTGTTTTTTGTTTCTTGAGGTGGGGAAATTGAGAGCTTGGAGTCAGAACCTAGCTTAGACAGCCAGTGCACTTAACCTATTTGGTTCATGGCCATGGCCTGCCTCAGGTTGTACAGAGCACCAGCCGGCAAGATTACTTGTAACTAATAAACAAGTCCTTATGACATGTTTGCACCATTTTTGAATTCTTAGAATCTAAATTGTGAGAAGGATTATATTGTAATAATAATCTGTTTTTTTTATCCTAGATTATAGGTACTAGATTATTGTCCACTCATCTATAGTCTCCTGTTAGGACTTAGATGGATTTTCTAGGATTACAATAATCTATTAGTTAGAGTATTATAATCAAACTCATAATCTTGGATGTTTGGATCACCTAGGAATTATTCTATCTGATTATAATATCAAGCATGATCCAAACATGTCCTTAGCTTCATGTTTAATTTAATTATTTGGTGGTTAAATTGTTGGGTCAGTAACTCAGTATTGAAGCATATATGCGCAGTATCTTCCTTCCACCATTTACATATAATCCTCTGGCCATCAGTTTATATATGTGGTCAGTCATAATACAAAGCAGAAACTAGCTAGTAAAAAGACATGATATTGTCTTAGTGAACTCATTCACACCTAAAAAAAACGTACGGTGTACTGCAACACAAGAGGTAAAATTCAATTGCAGATCACCATCTTTTTTTAGGCTATATATGCAGGCTAGCTCTGAAATAAGTAGAGAGGTTGCCCGGGCATCAAGAGATTCACGGCAAACATATAGAGCTCAGAAGCTACTGAAGAATGTACTTGTCAATCTCATATTCAAACTCATCATCACTTATAATCTTATTGCATGAATATACATATTACATATATAAATATAGAAGCAGCATGACCCTACTAGCTACAATTGTTAAGTTTCATCTGATTCTTTCACAAATCACAAGACAATAATGATCTACATGTATGTCCTGATATGTTATACAATATGATCCAGAGTAGTATCATACATATATATATGCTTCAAGTTACTACGTGTATGCTATATATAGTTACAGTATGAAGATGCAAATACATATGTACTTAGTATTATTATATATAACATACGAACAGATGCAACGAAATTAAAGGCAAACGTTTGAATTCATAGCTGCTAGACTAAACAGCTGAGAAAAACAAATAAGATAATGATCGATATGCATGCAGATGGCAATAGATCAGGAGGAGTCGAGCATCTTCTTGTAGTACTCGTCGTCATCGATCCTCCAGAGCGAGTAATCCGAGCAGTACTCCCACGCCGGCGACGAAGGCGGCTCGGCGGGATGACCGGGACCGGCTCCTGCCCAGCCGTCGATCAACATGTAGCTCGCCGCCTCCGCCGCCGCGATGTCGTTCCAGAAGTGGTCCGAGGCGTAGCACTCCTGCTGCTGCTGCTGGTGGTGATGATGTTGATGCTGGCTTGCCGCGGTGGTGGTAGATGCCTCGTCGAACTCGGCGTCGTCGTCGCCGCTGCCGCTGCTTTGACGCAGCGCTGACACGGTCACGGCGGACGATGACGTGGCCGTGCCACAGCTGCCGCTGCTCGGACTCGGAGAGCCAGAGCAGCTGGACGTGGTGGCAGTCACGGACGACGACGACCCGAGAACGCCGACGCCGACGCCGTCTTGCTGCTCCGGCTGTTCTGCTGCTGCTGCTGCGCCGCCGCCGCCGCCTTCTGCTTCCTGGCGCGCGTCCTCCAGAAGTTCTTGATCTCGTTGTCGGTGCGGCCGGGAGGCTTCTGGCGATGCGCGACCACCGGCTGCCCACTGCGCGTGGAGCTGCAGGATCAGGCGCTCCTCGTCGGCGGTGATGCGGCCGCACCGGAGCCCCGGGTGGAGGTAGTTGACCCACCGCAGGCGGCAGCTCTTGCCGGTGCGCCTCAGACCTGCATCAGTACGCCGACACATGCGCATGCACAGAGAAGAAGGAGAGAAACAAGGAAAGAAACTGGTTAATTAACACCCATCGCCATATCCCATTCTACATCAATCCCCAAGCATGCATCTATATACATATATGTATATATATATGTATATATGCATGCTTAGGGATGCACCCGCCACCGCGCAAACCTGAGACCTTTGCTAAGAAATCCCACCGGCGTTCACCAAACAAGCGGACGAACCATACCAGCTGGGCGTCTTCCTCCTCCGTCCACGGCCCCTTCCTCATTGCCGCCGGCGGACTGTTGCCGCCGCCGCTGCCCCTACTACTACGCTCACCACCACCCTGCAGCTTCATCTTGCTCTTGCTGCTGCTCATGCTTGCTGCTGCCGGTGTCGCCATCGACTGATGATGAGGATGATCGTCCATCGGTCGGCCTCCTCGATCTTCCTCCTACGGCAACGGTCAGGCGTTGATGGTGTCCTCCTCGCTCCTCCCTCCGAACTGTCCCCGTCGTCGACCGATCTGTGAGCTGCTTGGCGCTGGATGGACTTAATAGCTTGGCGGCTGGCCGGCAGACAGAGACAAAGGCCACCCAACGAAACAAGCTTCGATGCACCTATCAAGTATCAATTGAGAGGAAGAAGAAAGGGACTGCCGCAGATAGATGCCTCCACTACTTGTGTACGATATATAGATTCTAGTACTAGCTGCTAGCTAGCTGGAATGCTGGATGCTTTGCTGATGAGTACACTTGCTTGCTTATACCAGATCCTCTCTGTACTGCTAGCCACACTGCATATGGTTATATATATATACACATATACAAAAGAGAGCTGGTTGAATTGCTAGCTAAAAAGAGAGGAGTGTAGTATAGTACTACTACTGGTGGGGTAGATCTGGCAATGCAAAATGCAAGGGTAGCAGCTGGATCGTGGATGAGTGCTGCTAAGACGACGATGGCAAGCTAGTGCGAGGTGAGGTCAGTGATGGGCACCCCGCACTGAGAAATGCTCCTATCATATGTTAACACTTGCAATTGGACTTTCTAGAGTTACCTCACCTCACCTCATCACCTCACCCTATTGGTCTTACACTCTTGTTTGTCGTTGCACACATATGTGCACTAACAAATCATTAAGTTTTGAAAACTTGTTAACCACGATTGAAGTTTTTATTTTGTTCAATCGCGACCAGCGTTTATTCGGTTTCATGACATATATTTCTTTAGAAAAGAGTCCATCTTTGCCCATTTAACTATCTCTACACTATCATAAAATGGAGATTTTCGTGAGGGTTACATTTTTCGTGAGAGTTTAAAACACACTCTCATGGAAATGATATTATTTTCACGAGAGTGGCGTAAATCTCGTCACGAAAACTCAGTTTCATGAGAGTGCTTCACACACAGTCATGAAATCAGCTGTTTTCATCAGAGTATGTAAGTACCCCTCATGAAAATGACTATCCCGCCACGAAATTGTCTATTTTCATGAGAGTGATCATTTTTATGAGAGTCAAATTCCACCGCCACGAAATATGGGTTGCTGGTTTTCAGTAGAAAAATAATTGCTTAAATACGAGAAATTGAAGAACATGAACAAAAGTTTTCTCCTTTTAATCTGCAGCGAAATTTTGTAACTAGTCTTTCTCCCTCGTACTAACTTCAAATTTGATGAACTTTTTTTCCTAAAATTTTTTAAAATCATGCTCTATCAATTTATTGTGTTCTTATAGCTATTGTTTTTTGTCATCTTTTCATGTGACTTTGTTCTATCAATTCAAAATTCGAATTTAAAAAAAATAGCAACTTTAAACAACATTTTGAAGCAGTAAATGATTTCAGTTGAAAAAGTCATGAACATATAAGTTGTAAAACTGATCAAGATCTACAACTTTTATTTTGGTTATTTGTTCATCCGATAAAATAATAGTAACATTGTTCATAAATTTTACATCTCTCTTATGGTTTATGAAACTATATGAGAGATATGTGAATTTTGTGAACAATGTTACTATCACTTTGTCGGATGAACAAATAACCAAAATAAAAGTTGTAGATCTTGATGAGTTGTATAACTTGTATGTTCATGACTTTTTCAACGGAAATCATTTACTCTTTGAAAATGTTGTTTCAAGTTGACATTTTTTGAAATTCAAATTTTGAATTGATCAAACAAAGTCACATGAAAAGATGACCAAAATAAAAGTTGTAGATTTGAAAAAGTTATAGAATTTTGTAGTTGACAACTTTTTCATTTGAAATCATTTTGTCATGAAAAACTACGTTTGAATTTCTCAAATTTAAAATTTGAATTTTTCAAACGACCTCGGATGGAGAAACAACTAAAATGAAAGTTGTTGATCCAGAAAAGTTATAGAACTTTGTAGTTAACAACTTTTTCTACAACTTTGTTCTTGACAACTTTTTTATTTGAAATCATTTACTTTCTCATAATATTGTTTGAAGTTTTTGTATTTTGAAATTCAAATTTTGAATTGTTCAAACAAAGTCGGATGGAGAAAAAATCAAAACAAAAGTTGTAGATCTCGATGATTTCTAAAACTTTGTAGTTGAATTTTTTTTTTATTTGAATTCATTTATAGTTTAAAAATTATGTCTTATTCAATTTAGAGTTCAATTTTTTTGGAAAAAAGAGTGTAATTCAGCCTATTCAACGGTTTTTGGGCCGGCACTATTAGGTCCGGTGTATTTCAGCTGTTGGATGAACCCCTGATGAATCAGAGCCGTTGGATCGAAAGCACAGAAAGAGCCGAAACCCTAGCCCTCTCAACCCTCGTGCCTCTCCAACCTCAGCCGCCACTCCCTCCTCTCCCCCTCCAGGCTGCGCCCTCTCCCCTCGCTGTAGAGCTCGACCTGTAGCGCTCACCGCTCACCCTGCACCACTCGCTCGGTCCTCCTAATCCTCGCGCCTCTGCTCCGTGTTCCAGCACGCCACCCGCAAGGCGTGGCCGCGCCCCCTCCATCGATCCAGGCAGCAGCGACCGCGCCCCCTCCATCGATCTAGGCGGCGGCCCTGCAAATCTAAGGAGGACGAGGCTGCGGCTCTCATGGCATGGATCCGATGAGGGAGGCATGGATCTAGCCATCTGTTCCCCAAGGCGCGTGAAAGGTCCTTGTTTGGTTTTGGTAATTGAGTGACAACCTAGGTGGACTAATTATGTTTAATGTGATGTATACAGGTGATTAGTCCATAAGTATATCACGTGTGAGCAACCTATGCCATGGAGGTGAAATGCCTTGGATATATTGCAAGGCTCACCCATGTGATGAAGGAGTTCATTGCATATGAGACACAACATGGAGTCATATGATCAAGGTGGAGAAGATCAAGACAAGACTTGGCTCGATGGACCAGTTGCAAGTGTGAAAGGCAAGTTGAGTGATGACTTGGCGCCGATGGACCAAAGCAACGGTGAAGAACAACTGAAGTCAAAATCGATGAACCAATATGGTCACGTGATGATGTGAAGTGGATCATATCATTTGGTGTTTGGTTGGTGCATGTGTTGCATCAACGATGAAGGAGATGGAATGGAATGCGCAATGCAAAGGTACATTTATAGGGCATTTCATTTCACCGGTCAAAGGTTATGCAGAGAAGTGCATGACCGGGTTTAGGATAGATGGTCGTACTATTAAGAGGGGCAAACTTGTTTGCATATCGGTCATCTAGTGCCACTTGAGCGATCTAACTTTGCATACATGTTAGGATCGAGTGGCGTGGTGAATTGAGTGCTAATCCTTTGGAAAAATATTTGTGAAACGCTAACACACGTGCACAAAGTGTTGTTCACTTGGTGGCGTTAGCACATTTGCAAATGTGAAGAAGTTGGTGAAGAAATGGAGACGAAACCGGGCTCGGGGTGCTGCCTGGGTGGCACCGCCACCCCTTGTCTGGTGCATCGCCACCCCCGTGGAGGTGACCGGCTGGGAGGCCAAGAGCAGCGTGTTGCCTTGAGGGCACCACCGCTGGTTGTCTGGTGGCACCGCCACCCCTAGGGCGGTGCCCACCTGGACTTGGTTTCGAGCAGCAGCTGAAGGGCTATCACCAGACGTGACGGTGTACACTGGCACTTCCATGTTTTTCCTGAGAGCAAGAAAAGGAAAGGGGGCACCGCCGTGCCATGTCCGGTGCACCGCCCCTTTTATCTAGAGTGGGGGTGATTTCAGGTTGTTAGCCGGGGTGGCACTGCCACCCCCTGTCTGGTGCCACCGTCGCCTGTCCAGTGTCCTGTTGGATGACAGTTGGAGGGGCACCGCCACCCCATCTTCGGTGCCCTCGCAGAAAAGGGAATCTTTAGAGAAACGGCTCTATTTCATGTGGGGGCTTATAAATACCCCCTTGGTCGGCCTTGGGCTAGTTGCTGAGCACACTAGAGCATTGGTGGCTTGTGTGGTGGTGCTTGGGAGCCCTCTAACTCACTTGAGCTTGATAGTGATCATCCAATCGAGTGAGTGAGCGATTCTAGTGTGATTGCATCATGAGGTTGCATCGAGTGGCACTAGGTGATCGAATTGCAAGTCGGTGGTGCTTGTTACTCTTGGAGGTTTCCACCTCCTAGACGACTTAGTGGCTTGCGACTCCGTTGAAGCACGCGAGAAGATTGTGCGGTGGTCCGGAGGAGGATCTGTGATGGGGATTGTGCTCACCCCGTGGGGATCGTGAAGAGCAACTCTAGTTGAGCGTGTCATTGAGCTACCCTCACTTTTGGGGTAGGTTCTTGCGGTGCCCGACGTGCGGGTTTGACGGGTGATGCCAATTAGCCGCTGAACCACCAAGTGAGCGGTCGACACAACTTGGACGTAGCTTGGTGGCAACCAAGTGAACCTTAAGAGAAAATCACTATGTCAACATTGTCTTCATCATCTTCTCGGTGGTTTGCATTCCGCAAAACACAAGCTTGTATTTATATTTCATATATTGTGCTTGTGTAGTTGCTCTTGTAATTAGTTTGCATGTGTAGCTTACTAATTACCTTCTTGCTTGTGTAGCATAGAAGTAGCTCCCTTGCGTGGCTAATTTGGTTTTAGTAACCTTGTTAGTCATATTACTTAGTTTGTGTAGTTAAGGAATTTGAGCTCTCTAATTTGGCTTGTGTAGCTTTGTTATTGAGCATTACTAGTGAGCTTAGGTGGCTTTGTGCTTTTGCATCACCAGTTGTGTAGGAGCTCCCCTGGTTGTGTGAAGTACTTGTGCGTAGGTTTGTGTGACATCGCTCTAAAATTGATTAGGTGAGCTCTAGCTAGTCCGGCAACTTAGTTAATTAGGATCTTTTTAAGGTGCTTGTGAACTTAGATAGAGAGGTATAGTTTTGGTTAAACCGATTGTTTTAATTTCCGTATTTGTTTCGGTTGGCCGGCGCGATTAAATTTAGAAAGGACTACTCACTCCTCTCTAGTCTACCATCTTGATCTTAGAGCGTGTCGGATCCGGTGAGGGAGGACGCAGTCAGAAGGAGGCAGCTACAGCGGCGTCGAGCGCGAGCCCGGGAGTCAGCGGGCGGCAGAGGGCGCTCGACCGTTCCTCCCCTGCACGAGGTACTTCATTCCATGGCCGCAGCTGCACCCATCCGGCAAAACTCGATCTCACAGGTACATGTACTCACACGCCCCTGCCTACTTTCTTTAGGGGTTAATGCATGGATATGCTTACAAATAATACAATAGGAAAAGGAAAACAAATCTCAAGGAACTGGCTTGGAAAGCACAGCAGCAGAATTTATTTTACAGTTAAGTACAGGGATTCATAATGTTTCCTTGTATTCATATATATAAACAAAATTTGTGAGGACATACATCACTTGTTGGAGCTCAATAGGTGATGCAATGCTATCTTCCATGAAATGTTGAAAGTGTATAAACACAGACATGACTAATAGCCTAAGCAAGTAATGGATTGAAGTATTTCAGAGGAAAAGTAAAAATTTCATTTTTTTTTTTACTGCAGTAGTAGGGCGTGCAAAGATTTAGTACTGCAGAGTATGCATGTCCGCCATATTTTGAAGAAAAAAAAACAGATCGCTACACTCCAGTTTTGCAAGAATTTTGAATGCTTGTTAATGCTGTCAAACTTAGATATCTTTCTTATATCTTGGTCATGGTTTATCATGTCTTTTGTTTTGTCAAATACTGCTCAAGCAATAGCTTAGTGATACAAAAGTGGTATTCTTTGTAGCTTGCTGATTTGCTATTCTATTAACTATGCATGTTATCACCTTAAGAAAGGAGAAATCAGGTGTAGTGTCGTAATATGTAATGGCTATTTAACTGTGGATGTCTTTTCATATAAGTTTGGCTCCGAGAAAGCTAGCTCTTTGAACACATATGCTGTAATGAAGTCTGGTGGCGGCACGGGGCCTAGAGCCCGGATCGATGCCGGGCGTGGTGACCTCGGCAGCCAGGGAGCTCCTTCTCCTCCGGCGGCTACATCCACTCTGGTATGAAATATTTTTAGTGTCAAGAAAGTAGGAAATATTTTTAGTTTGTTGTAGATGGCAAGCGAAATGTTGGTCTGTTGGTCCACCATTTTACCTTGAGTAATAATTAGTTGTATCCTACTTGATGCTTTCAATTGGAATGCGTAATAGTAGTGTTTTATTTTTCATTCTTGTTGTTAATAATGATTAGTTATATTTTCTGAGGGAGTTTGTTCATCATATGACGCTTTCCTTTTCATTTTCATTGGTAATGATAATTAGATTTGCTTATAGAGAAAAGAAGCTACAAGACGACGGAAACCTGAAGAACACTATCCTGGAAAAAGATAAAAGATAGAAAGGTAATCATCCTTTCATTATTTTTATAACCTAACTTCTGTGTTTTTCTGCTTTATTGACAGGGGCATCAAGAGTTCCTTTCTTTACTAAACTGCTACTACATATGGATATGTTCCAAAAAATTAATCTCATAGCCCGTACAATAATTGTTCCTTATCTATACAAGTTTAGTATTTCTTCCATCTTATATGCTCAGCCTGCAAAGAAAAAGTTCTATTTTTTTCCTAGCTGAAGTAGTTTGACTTTGTAGGCAATAGCTCTGACAGATTGCCATGGTGTTCTTGTGAATATTTTTCCTACTTCTATACTTGCCGCTGAACCTGAAACTGTGAACCTAACTATAGTCTTCTGTACATGATTCGAATAGAAGAATGCAGTTCCCAAAAAAACATGTGCATGAAAGCATTTAGGCCCCTAGTTGGATTTCGGTGATTAATGACAACACGTGATTACTGTGACTAACGTGTGTTTTGCAGAGGCAATTAAGTTAGGTCACGGTAATGGAGATCGATTGGGCTATCATGGTGGTCATGCCCCTACGATGGAAATCGTTTCGGTTTTCAAAGGATGGACGATAAGGTTAAGGATAGACTAGTTCTAAGTGTCGATTGGAGCTGAAGAGACACTTAGAGTAGTTTAGGACTTTGTTTTTTTTCTTTGGCCGTACTATTAAGGGGGTATGGACGGATAGCTTGACCTAGGTGAGACTAGTGGATTAGGTGTGGTGCACACTTGCTAAAACTAGCACTAGGTAGCTCCTAAAAAGCCCTTAGATCCATTGGAGCAAACTTTATTTATTTATGATCGAGAGTTGGAAGTGAATGGAGGGTTAAATACTGACCGGACGCTGGTTTCAGTGTGACCGGACGCTGGCGCAGAGTCCGGTCAGTTCATTTGACCAAGGTGATTTCGTCTGGTGCGACCGGACGCTGAAAGGTGAGTGACCGGATGCTAGGTCCCAGCGTCGAGTCGACTCCAGTAAGGTTCCAGAGAGAGAAAATCATGACCGGACGTGTCCGGTCACAACTTAAACACTAGAGTTCGGGGAGAACTGACCAGAGCGTCCGGTCAACATGACCGGAGCGTCCGGTCACCCCACAGAGGGACATAACGGTTCGTTTTTCAACCAAGGTTATAAATACTCCCTCCATTCGTGTGAGGGGATACTTTTGCTCATTCCAACAACTGAGAAACACCTTTGAGAGTGTCAAGAAGAGCAAGGTCCTAGTAAGGTGATTGAGATTTGAGAATCCCAAAGAGAGCCCTCATTAGTGAGATCAAGAGTAGCATAGTGTGCATCCACCCTTCTCATTAGGCTTGCCGTGGTCAAGTGAGAGTTTGTGCTTGTTACTCTTAGTGATCGCCATCACCTAGACGGCTTGGTGGTGATTGGGAGCTTAGTGATCATCCGGCGGAGCTTGTGGATGACCCAACTCAAGTTGTGAGCGGTTGTGGGTGATTCACCGCGATAGAGTGTTAAAGAATCAACCCGTAGAGAGCACTTGATCCTTGCGCGGATCAAGGAGGTGCTACACCCTTGCGCGGGTGCTCCAACGAGGACTAGTGGGGAGTGACGACTCTCCGATACCTCGGCAAAACATCGCCGTGTTCCTCATTCTCTCTTTACTTTGAGCAATTTAATTCTTGTCATTTACATTCATAGAATTGTCATGCTAGAGTAGGATCGGAACATATGTTGCTAAACTTTTGTGCGTTAGATCAATAGAAACACTTTCTAGGCACAAGGGGTTAATTGGGCCAACCTTAGGACTTAATTATTGCAAAGAAATTTAGAATTAGCCCAATTCACCCCCCTCTTGGGCATCTTGATCCTTTCAATTGGTATCAGAGCCTCGTGCTCACGTATTTAGACTTAACCGTCTAGAGAAAGATATCTCAGTGATGGTCCTCCTCCTATCTTTGAGGGGGATGATTTTCCATATTGGAAAATTCGCATGGAGACGTATTTAGAAGCTCTAGATGTTGGAATACTTAGAGTCGCCTCACAAGGCTTCCCAAAACCTTGGGATGCTGCACACCTACAAGGCGATGAGGTGAATTATAAGAAATAGAAGGCAAAGGCTCGAAACACCATCTTTAGAGGCCTTTGCAAAGATGTGTTTAACCGGGTGAGGAACCACAAGGATGCCCATGCACTATGGTCGGACATTTGTGCGCTCCATGAGGGAACCAAGAGCGAGCGTGAGGAACGCTATCATCTTGTCATGAAAAAGCTAAATTCATTTGAGACGCTTCCTAAAGAGAGTGCTAATGAAATGTACTCACGCTTGAATATTCTTGTAGAGGAGGTCAACGGGCTTAGACTCACTCAAATGCAACCATCCGATGTTGTAAGAAAGATCTTGAGTGTCCTCCCCATTGACAAATATGGGCATATTATGACCGTGCTTCATCAAGGTGATCTTTCCACCGCTACACCAACACAAATCTTGGGAAAGATCAATGCTCATGAGATGTACATGCACATCACACCTCAAGATGGCTCATCCTCTACAAAAAAGAAAGAAAAAGACTTAGCATTCAAAGCTAGCCAAGAGAAGGGCAAAGCAAGGCTTGAGTATGAGAGCTCAAGTGATGATGAAATTGATGATGCGAGTCTTGCTCTCATGGTGAGAAGAACTACCAAGATGTTAAAGAAGCTTAACAAGAGTGGCATCAAGTTTGATGGCAAGAAAAAGTTCTTCACTAGCTCTAGAAGGAAGCCAATCTCTGAGATGGATTGCTACAATTGTAGAGAACTTGGTCATCTAGCACACTAATGCACCAAGCCCAAGAAAGACAAGTTCAAGAACAAGTACAAGGACAAGAAAGATGACTCAAGCAACGAAGAAGAAGATGAGAAGAAGAAAAACAAGCCATACAAGAAGAGAGATGGCAAGAAGAAGGACTTCCACAAGAAGAAGAAAAGTGGAAAGGCATACATCGTCGGTGATTGGCTCACGGACATTGATTCATCTAGTGGCTCATCCGATGATGATAGTGACAATGAGAAGGTGTCCGCCATTGTTATTGACTCTTCATCATCTTCACCGCCACCACCGCCATCATCCTCTACACACCTATGCCTTATGGCCAAGGGTGATCGCAAGGTATCAAATGATGATAGTAGTGGTGATGAACATGCTAGCAATGATGATAGCGATAGTGATGATGATGAATATGAATCACCTTCTTATGATGATCTTGTTAAATTGCTAAATCAATACACTAAGATCATTAGAAAGAGTAGAGCTAAGAATGAAAAACTAGAAGCTAAGAATGATTCACTTTTAGCAAAATGTGATATAGCGGAAAATGCTAGTGTTGAGCTTAGAGAAGCAAATGATGTTATATCATCCAAACTCAAGGAGCTCAAATCTTCTAAGAAAGAGCTTAAAGATAAACATGATAAACTTGAGGGAATGCACAAAGAGCTCATCACTAGCCACAAGCTAAAAGAAGAATATACTACTCTTAAGATTAATCATGATAATCTTATCATTGCTCAAGAATTTTTATCAAATGAGCCACATGATGATACTAACAATGTTGTTAAGATTGATATAGCTACATCATGTGATGATTTGATCATTGAGAGCATTGAGCAAAGTTCTAGTAGCAAGGGCAACCAAGTAGTTGAGACCGAAGATTATGATGAGTTTGTCAAGCTCAAGAATGACAATGAAAAGCTCAAGAAAGATCTTAAAGAGATCAAAAGCCACAACACTATTGTGCTAGATACTCTTGATCATGATAGTGATTTAATTCTTGAGAATGAGAAGCTCAAAGAAGAGAACAAGAAGCTCAATAAAGAGAAAAATAATGATGCTCTCAAGGAAGAGAACAAGA
Source organism: Miscanthus lutarioriparius (assembly GCA_904845875.1). Taxonomy (NCBI): domain Eukaryota; kingdom Viridiplantae; phylum Streptophyta; class Magnoliopsida; order Poales; family Poaceae; genus Miscanthus; species Miscanthus lutarioriparius. The sequence continues at coordinate 61,077 of CAJGYO010000390.1, read as the reverse complement.
AGCTCAAGTTAGAGAAAGAGCATCTCAAGATTGGATTGAGCAAGTTCACAAGAGGCAAGCATCTTCAAAGTGAGCTACTAATAAACACCGTCATGAAGATGGATAGAAGTGGCATTGGATATTTGGCAAACCAAGAGAAGAAGGCTCAAGCTCAACAACAACATAAGTCAAAGCCAAAGCCAAAGAGATGTTTTGAGTGTGGACAAGAAGGCCACTTTGCCTATGAGTGCCAATCTCTACCACCACAACCCTTGCCCAAACATGCTAGACCTTTTGCTTTCAATGCTCATTACATGCTTAGAAAGGATTCTAGTGGAAAGATGAAAGTCATGTTCTTAGGTCCTCCCAACAAGAATAGGCCTAAGAAAATTTGTGTAGCAAAGTCACTTGTTGAGAAGGTAAAGGGCCCTCAACAAGTTTGGGTTCCTAAAGCTTGATCTCTTGTGTGTAGGTGAACTACAAGACTGGTGAAAGTCATTGGGTTATTGATAGTGGTTGCACACAACATATGACCGGTGATCCTCGTATGTTCACCTCACTAGATGAAAAAGTAGATGGACAAGAAAGAATCACATTTGGAGATAATTCAATAGGTAAGGTTAAAGGATTGGGCAAAGTGGCAATATCAAATGATCATTCAATCTCAAATGTGCTATATATTTCTTCATTGAGCTTCAACTTGCTATCCGTTAGACAATTGTGTGATCTTGGCTTTCAATGCTTGTTTACCGAGAAGGAAGTTGTTGTATCTAAAAAGGATGATGATCAAGTGATATTCAAAGGATTTAGATATGACAACCTATATCTAGTGGACTTCACATCCGAAGATGCAAATTTGAAGACTTACCTATTTACCAAAACAACACTTGGGTGGCTATGGCATATAAGACTTGCTCATGTTGGGATGAGCTCACTCAAGAAGCTAATGAAGAATGATTTGGTGAGAGGGTTGAAGGATGTGAAGTTTGAGAAGGACAAGCTTTGTAGTGCATGTCAAGCCGGCAAGCAAGTTGCAAATACTCATCCAACAAAAGCTTTCATGTCAACCACAAGAGTGCTAGAACTCCTTCACATGGACTTATTTGGACCAACAACATACAAGAGTTTGGGAGGAAATCTTTATTGTCTTGTGATTGTTGATGACTATTCAAGATACACATGGGTATTCTTCCTTGATGACAAATCCGAAGTTGCATCATGCTTCAAGAAGTTTACCAAGAGAGCACAAAATGAGTTTGAAGTGAAGCTCAAAAAGATTAGAAGCGACAATGGGAAAGAATTTGACAACACAAACATAGAAGCCTATTGTGATGAAGTTGGGATCAAGCATGAGGTCTCCGCAACATATACTCCTCAACAAAATGGTGTAGTTGAGAGAAAGAACCAGACATTGATCACTCTTGCAAGAACAATGCTAGATGAGTACAACACCCCCGAAGCTCTATGGGCGGAAGCTGTCAACACCGCATGCTATGCATCCAACCGCCTATTTCTACAAAAGTTTTTTGGCAAGACACCTTATGAGTTGCTCAATGGGAAGAAGTCGGACGTCTCCTTTAGGGTGTTTGGTTGCAAATGCTACATCTACAAGAAGCGACAACACCTAGGAAAGTTTCAAAGACGTTGTGATATTGGTTTTCTTGTTGGTTACTCATCAAAGTCCAAAGCATATAGAGTATTTAATCATGTCACCGGCTTGGTTGAAGAAACATATGATGTGGAATTTGATGAATCTAACGGCTCCTAAGGAGTACATGAGAATCTTGATGATGTAGGTGATGAACCATTGAGGGAGGCTATGAAGAACATTCCGGTTGGAGACATCAAGCCTCAAGATGATGAAGATGATGTATAAGTGATCAATCCACCTTCTTCATCAAATGTGCCACAAGATGGTGAAAAAGATGGGAGAGTAGAAAATAAAGACACTCATGTCTCCCATGATCAAATGGTGGTACAAGCACAAGATGTTGATGCTCTACAACCTCCTCCTCAAGTGGTCAATAGAAGAAACACACCCCTACTACAAGATCATCCACAAGATCTCATCATAGAGAGTCCATCAAATGGTGTAATGACTCGCTCACAAAAACTTGCTTCATTTATTGCACATGACTCTTTTGTCTCTTGTTTTGAGCCTACCAAGGTAGAAGAAGCTCTTTAAGATCCGGATTGGATAAATGCCATGCATGAAGAGTTGAATAACTTCACCCGCAATGAAGTTTGGACTCTTGAAGAGCGGCCAAAAGGTGCAAGAGTCATTGAAACAAAGTAGGTATTCCGCAACAAGCAAGATCATCAAGGCGTTGTTGTGAGGAACAAGGCAAGACTAGTTGCAAAGGGGTTCTCTCAAGTTGAAGGTTTGCATTTTAGAGAGACCTTTACACCGGTTGCAAGACTAGAAACCATTCGTATCCTCCTTGCATATGCATCACATTATGAAATGAAATTATATCAAATGGATGTGAAAAGTGCATTTTAAATGGCTTTATTAATGAACTAGTCTATGTTAATCAACCTCTCGGGTTTGAAGACCCTAGATATCCTAATCATGTTTATAGGTTGTCCAAGGCGTTATATGTGCTTAAGCAAGCCCCAAGAGCTTGGTATGAGCGCCTTCAGGATTTCCTCATTGAGAAGGGCTTCACCATTGGGAAGGTCGACACCATACTATTCACCAAGAAGCTTAATGGACATATATTCATTTGTCAAGTGTATGTTGATGATATCATCTTTGGATCATCAAATAAAGATTCTTGTAAAGAGTTTGGTGAATTGATGTTGAAGGAGTTCGAGATGTCAAAGATTGGAGAGCTTACATTCTTTCTTGGTTTTTAAATCAAGCAAATGAGAGAAGGGATTTTCATCTCTCAAGAGAAATATACAAATGATCTTCTCAAGAGATTCAAGATGGATGAATGTAAGCCAATCAAGACAACAATGCCAACTAATGAACATCTCGACCTAGATGAGGGAGGTAACATGGTTGATCAAACTCTCTACCTCTCTATGATTGGTAGCTTGTTATATTTAACCGCATCTAGGCCCGACATCATGTTTAGTGTGTGTATGTGTGCTAGATTTCAAGCTAATCCTAAGGAAACTCATTTGATTGCCGTTAAAAGAATCCTTAGGTATCTTAAGCACACACCAAGCATTGGCCTTTGGTATCCCAAAGGAGCTATATTTGAATTAGTTGGCTATTCCGACTCGGATTATGCCGGTTGCAAAGTTGATAGAAAAAACACATCCGGAGGGTGCCATTTGCTTGGTAGATCACTTGTGTCTTGGTCCTCCAAGAAACAAAATAGTGTAGCTTTGTCCACCACCAAAGCGGATACATTGCCGTGGGTGCTTGTTGTGCACAAATACTTTATATGAAACAAACTTTGCTAGACTATGGTGTAGTTTTAGAAAAAGTACCTCTTTTGTGCGACAATGAAAGTGTGGCAAAACTTACAAATAATCCGGTTCAACACTCTCGCACCAAGCACATAGATATCCGCCATCACTTTCTTAGAGATCATGTTGCAAAGAATGATATTTCATTAGAAGGTGTAAGGACCGAGGATCAATTGGCGGATATCTTCACTAAACCGCTAGATGAGGCGACTTTTTGTCGATTGCGGAATGAGCTCAATGTGCTTGATTTTAGTAACTGCTCTAGAAAATGAGCTTGTGTTGTCCCTTGCATTGCATTGTAATATACAACATGTTTACTTTTATCGTAATGCATATAGGGCTTGTCTAACATGGTTAAGATAACCGCCGTAAAGCGTGTGAAGAAGCTTAACCTTGGATCAAACTTGACAAGCAACTAGATTTACTTTCAAGTATTGCATTACATATGCATGAATGTTGCTTTGTTATTTATCTTAAATTGCCATCTTATTGCCTATTTTCTTAAAAAGAATTATAGCCTAAGGCAAAATATTTTGAAAATTTTGAGGGTTTGAGAGAGGTCACTCACATCAGTCCTAATTGGTGCTTATTTGGATCTTATTGAAGTTGGGACTTGATTAGGAACATGCAGCACGAAGGACTTTGAAGATTTGCTAAAAAAGAGTGACCGGACGCTGCACCGGACTCTGATGTCCAGTGTCCGGTCAGTTCACAGGAGGTGAACCTGCTGTGATGGAGTGATCGGACTCTGCTGTTCAACGTCCGGTCAGATGACGTTCCTACGTCCGGTCGAGCGAAGGCGATGGAGATAGGTTGGACCGGACTCTGGCTGTGTCTAGTCAGTTGTGATCGGACACGTCCGGTCGTGGTTCCAGGGGTTTTGGACCTCTCTGGAATCGACCGGACACTGGGTGGCAGCGTCCGGTCGCTGCCACCGGAGCGTCCGGTCAATAGGAAACGTGTGGTTTTAGGACTACTTCCCAGTTTCCTTATCTGTCACCGTGGGCCACCTCATATAACCGTAGCGCCGCCTTGACCTAGCCCTGCATCGTGCCGACTTCACCGTCCCGAGCCGCCGCGCCGCGCCCTAGCCGCCGTATCCGCCAGTGTCGTCTCCGCCCGCGCCCACGCCACCGTACTACCCCCGTGCGCCGCCCGCAGCAATCCACGCCACAGCTAGCGTCGCTTCTCTCTGCTCCAGTGCCACCGTCGTGCCTTCACCGGAGCCGTGCCACTGCACCAGCGCCGCCGCCGTGCCCGTGCCCTAGCTCGCGCCAGTGCCTCCCCTGCCGTATTGTTTCACGCGCCAGTGCCCACGTCGCCTCTCCACGGTCAATTCCTCGCTGCACTTCGCAACCCTAACCCTAGCTTCAGTGCCGACCCGGTGGTTCACCGTGATCCGTTCCTTATTCTTCGGTTCACCGATTTGTCAGGTAGCAAGCCCTCATTTCTAATTTTGTGTCTATTGCTTGCTCCTTAGGGTTTCGTATCTCTAGATATATTATAATTATTCATATATCTGATCTATTTTAACGTGTAGCGAGTCGGTGTTTCTGATGTCTTAGTGGGAGCTGTCAGTCAACTCGGGGCCAAGCTCGCGAGTACGGATCGAGGCCAAGCCTCGGAAGTGACAGTTGGCAGTTGATCTTTGTCAGCGACAGTTATTCTTTTCAGCTCCATCAGATGGCTCGTGTCAAGAATGTCGGAGGAGGTTCCGGTGATGAGGATCCAAGGCCCTCGCCTCGCCAGACTGCAGATACAAAAGGCAAGGCGACGAAGAAGCTAGCAACGAAGAAGCGCAAGTACCCTGATGCAGATATAGCGAGAGCAGCCGCAGTTGCAGAGGCCGCAAAGCGTGCAGAGAGAGGAGGTACTCAGAATGGTGTTGTTATTGCAGATCAGCTTTCTCCATCTACGAGGGCTGCACTTGAGTAGGTTGAGCGCCGTCATGGTGGTCCAGTTGGGACTGTCATGGTTGGAGGACGACGTGTGGCTATTGATGAGAGTCAGCCTCAGGGGGAGTCACAGCAACAGCCACAGCTAGCAGAGTAGACTCAGGAGGTTGAGCAGACCGAGGAGATAGAGCAGGCACCTCAGCCACAACTTCACCGCTCTAGTCGTACCCATGCTCCAGTCACACCGAGGCCAGAGACACAACGGAGGGGTTCTTGTCCACCGCCTAGACCACAGGGTCCGCCTCCAGTGACTCACTTAGATTTGAGGGCCACCATGGCCACGCAGGTGCAGCAGCTCAGATTTGTGGACTTTGAGCAATGGTTCCCGTTGAGGAGAGATGACCGAGCTTCAGAGGGTTTCTACACACCACTACAGGAAGACTTTTATAATGCATATCTTAATAGTGGGGTTGTATTCATATCTCAGAGGGTGTGCAACATTGGGTCCATTGTAGCAGCAGTAGGAGAGCATATTTGCCCTTACCTATCTTACTTGCCATGGCTAACAGACTTACTCGGACGGATAGGCTTATATGTTCCATCTTGGGTCCGTGAGTTCTATGCTACACTCTGGATTGACCCGCAGCATAGATTTATACACTTTGCATTCAGAGGCAGAGATTACAGGCTAATGAGCTCTAGGGTCAGGGAGATACTCAGGCTTCAGGAGCAGCTAGTCCAGCTACATGAGGTTTGCTATGGACAGACATCGCCTCCTAGACGCCCTCATGGTGGTATGGTGTCTCCTATAGATTTGGTCCGCCATTGCTTCACATAGCCTTTTGGCGAGGGGTCAAGCAGGACACCAAGTGATCTCACTCCTACTGCTAGAGTGCTTGATGCTATTATGAGGAGGACACTGCTTCCGAGGATGGGGTATCGCGAGGGCTTGACTCGCATACAGCTATGACTACTGAACTCTTTAATGCAACAGACATTGTTTGACATTTGGGATCTCCTTCTATCAGAGATGGAGGATACTATTGCAGAGGGGTTTAGGGTCACAGGTAGCTGCCATATGCTCACTGGATTACATTCCTAATCCATAGGGTAGTTACTATGAGGCCACCTGAGATGCTGGCAGAGTACAGTGGTGCTACTATAGAGTTCACTGCATACAACATGACTCAGATGATCCGTCATAGTGTAGTGAGGACACCTAGCCAGTCGCGCCGTCGTCTAGAGGTGCCAGAGACTACAACCCAGTAGGATGAGACCATCAAGGGCATTGCAGCTACTGAGGAGGAGCAGTTAGATGCTCAGCAGGAGGGGATGGTTGAGAGCGACCCCAGCGACAGCTCAGATGATGATTACCGGGATATTCCTCAGATGCCTCCACAATGATATGACCATGAGGCCGGTAGCTCTAGTTTAGCTCCACCTACACCGTAGACAGACCCCGCTCTACTTGCCATACTTGAGCGGATGAGGCAGGATCAGGCTCGACAGGCATAGGAGACCGCTGCTACTTTTGCACAATTTTAGACTCGGTAGGATGAGTTTCAACGATAGCAGCAGACGATCCAGCAGCAGCAACAGGCTATACAGCAGCAGCAGCAGGCCATGCATCAACAACAGTTTCTCATGCAGCAGCAGCTACTTGGGTTTATGCAGCATGTTGTGACAGTTATTGGGGCTCCACCGCCACAGCCTTCACCCCAGCTTGGTCAGCCTGCCACCACTTCTATGACTTTAGCTTTACAGCCTAGTGGGCTTTAGAGTCAGGGACAGCCAGCACCATAGTTCCTTCACCTACAGAGCAGGTGTCCCAGTGGTTTGCTTCGACAGTGCCAGCCCTATAGTTCACTCCTCTTCATACGGGCTTTACTCCGCCTCAGAGTTCGTCAGTGCTCATCCTAGTTTCCAGGAGCCTTGGTGCTTCATTCAGTGAGTTGACAGGGTAGCCTACTTCACCAAAGCTACATGTCCTAGGTCCTTCCATAGTTGCACCTATTACTATAACTACAAAGACGCTTCCTTCTTCAGTTGCATCATCAGAGCAGGCATCGCCTGTTCTAGATCTGACCTAGACTGCTTCAGCATCGCTTCCAGCTACAGAGGGTCAGACTGCTCAGAGCTCAGGATCAGATGATGATGGCACACAGTTCTAGCTCGCTCCTCGCACCTCAACGCTCGACTCGTCCGCTGTAGCCCCGCCGACCGACTCTTAGGTTTTGGTGTTTGACGCCAAAGGGGGAGATGGATCGAGTATGTTAGTCTTAGGGGGAGCGATTCATTTAGGGGGAGTCTATCTATTAGCTTATCTATTACATTTGGATTTTTATGTATGATACATTATGCATTCATGTTTACTATTATGCATTGAACTACTTAAGTGTGATCGTAATCGTGATATTAATGTGATCGTGATATTTATGTGATATGTGACATATGTGCTCTCTACTTTGAATTATTTATATGTCATATCACTTGTATAATGCTCATTTGCTTTGCTTCCGCGTTTTACTCCGATGCAAATGAGCTTTATTACTTGTACTCATGCTTATTTCATATCTTTTGAGTACATCATGTTGGCTTGGGTCATATAAGCTTACCTATCTCCTTTGTTCTTATTGCTAAAAGCTTATATGATCCAAACATGTTAAAAACCTCAACTCTTTCACATACTCGAGGTTGTATTGTCATCAATCACCAAAAAGGAGGAGATTGAAAGCATCTAGGCCCCTAGTTGGGTTTCGGTGATTAATGACAATACGTGATTACTGTGACTAACGTGTGTTTTGCAGAGACAATTAAGTTAGGTCATGGTAATAGAGAACAATTGGGCTATCATGGTGGTCATGCCCCTACGATGGAAATCGTTTCGGTTTTCAAAGGATGGACGACAAGGTTAAGGATGGACTAGTTCTAAGTGTCGATTGGAGTTGAAGAGACACCTAGAGTAGTTTAGGACTTTGTTTTTTCCTTTGGCCGTACTATTAAAGGAGATATGGACGGGTAGCTTGACCTAGGTGAGTCTAGTGGATTATGTGTGGTGCACACTTGCTAAAACTAGCACTAGGTAGCTCCTAAAAAGCCCTTAGGAGCAAACTTCATTCACGTATGATCGAGAGTTGGAAGTGAATGGAGGGTCAAATACTGACCGGACGCTGGCGCAGAGTCCGGTCAGTTCATTTGACCTAGGTGATTTCGTTTGGTGCGACCGGACGCTGAAAGGTGAGTGACCGTACGTTGGGTCTCAGTGTTCGGTCGACTCCAGTAAGGTTCCAGAGAGGAAAAATCATGACCGGACGCGTCCAGTCACAACTTAAACACTGGAGTTCGGGGAGAACTGATCGGAGCGTCCGGCCAACATGACCGGAGCGTCCGGTAACCCCGCAGAGGCACATAATGGTTTGTTTTTCAACCAAGATTATAAATACTTCCTCCATTCGTGTGAGGGGGTACTTTTGCTCATTCCAACAGCTAAGAAACACCTTTGAGAGTGCCAAGAAGAGCAAGGTCCTAGTGAGGTGATTGAGATTTGAGAATCCTAAAGAGAGCCCTCATTAGTGAGATCAAGAGTAGCATAGTGTGTATCCACCCTTCTTACTAGGCTTGTCGTGGTCAAGTGAGAGTTCGTTCTTGTTACTCTTGGTGATCGCCATCACCTAGACGGCTTGGTGGTGATTGGGAGCTTGGTGATCATCCGGCGGAGCTTGTGGATGACACAACTCAAGTTGTGAGCGGTTGTGGGTGATTCACTGCGACAGAGTGTTAAAGAATTAACCCGTAGAGAGCACTTGATCCTTGCGCAGATCAAGGGGGAGCTACACCTTTGCGCGGGTGCTCGAACGAGGACTAGTGGGGAGTGGCAACTCTCCGATACCTCGACAAAACATCGCCGCGTTCCTTCTTCTCTCTTTACTTTGAGCATCTACTTTGAGCAATTCAATTCTTGTCATTCATATTCATAGAATTGCCATGCTAGAGTAGGATTGGAATATAGATTGCTAAACTTTTGTGCGTTAGATCAATAGAAACACTTTCTAGGCACAAGGGGTTAATTGGGCTAACCTTAGGACTTAATTATTGCAAAGAAATTTAGAATTAGCCCAATTCACCTTCCCCTTTTGGGCATCTTGATCCTTTCAGTGCACATTGCACCAAAAAAAATTAGTTCTTTATTTCCAAAATCAGCAAGTTGTTGCTTAACTACAAGTATTGCAAGTTTAATATTCTTGAATCAAAATGTAATCTGAATCTAGAGCCATCCATTGTTCAGTAGAAATGTATGGACTGATAGGAAGAAACCATACAGCCCGGTATGACAAAGGCTTGCCCATGTATACACATATCTGTCCATTTCATATTACAAGTCATACAAATGTATTTATGTGATCATTCTCATGCCTTGATTTGTTAATCCTCAGCAACTGTTGCAGGTTGAAGGCCTTGGGAAAATTGCCGAGACTGAATTTGCAGCTGCCATCCTGAACTGGAAATTACATGTAGGTTTATGTGCACTAGTTGTTTATCCAAGGCATTGTTCACAACTTCAGTTGATGCCCAGCTAGCACTTGTGACTTAGTGTAGGTGTATTTTGGTACACATGACATTATCCTAACTTGTTATATTGGATGGTTAGGACTATGTGCTGGAACTTATCAGGTTGGATGTCTAGGACTATGAGCTAGTAAGCCTTTTAGTGTAATGGTTGGACACTTGGATGGAGTTAGAATGTATTGCAATTGGAATCAGTTGCATAATATATATGCATGTATTGGATTTTATTGTATGTGTGTTGGATTGTCATTTGGATCATGTGTGCATTTGAAATTTGGTTTGAGATGCTCCTGTTGTGTAATTTTCATGGCGGTTTCGACTCTCAGAAAAACATACTTTTGTGATGGTCTGAACATATTTTTCGTGGTGGTGTGCTCTGATGAAATACTATATTTCCCGTGAATTTTTTAAACTCTCACAAAATAATTTCATGATTGTGACTCTCATGAAATAATTTCATGACAGTGACTCTCATGAAATCCATTTCATGACTGTGACTCTCATGAAATACCACAAAAAACCGCCATGAAAATACCGATGCAAACCTGGTGGCAACGTTATTTTCATGAGGGTGGTCGTCACAGTGAACTCTCATGAAAATAATGCGTGGCGATGAACTCTCACGAAAATGGTTTTTTCGTGTGTCTATTATCATTAGAGTTGATGCGTGACGGTGTACCCTCACGCATTATTTTCGTGAGAGTAAAACCATATTTGGTGACGTGTTTTGCACTCTCACGAAATCTCTAGATTCTGGTAGTGCTAGTCTTTGATCATCGAACTATTGAAATCGGACAAATTAAGACATTAAGACAATTTTAAAGGTGATTTTTGCTTCTATATACGCCTTCTACAAATAATAAAAATTGGTTTATCTTTTAAAATCCTTATTTAAACTAGATAAATATGAAACATGTACCCACTTTTTTTTAAAAAAACTATTAATTGATGCTTTATTTATAATTATTTGAACCTTATTTGTTCCTTCAAATTCTCTCCTGTTTTCTTGCTCAATGTTGTGCTTGTTATTTATTTAAATTATATTGTTTTGTTGCTATATTAGATCTTGAGCTTGACTAAGAGGCCAATAGACTCGAGTGCATGGAGATCTCATAGATGATACCAACCTCGTGAATGCCATGATCCACCACATACAAATCCTATTTAGACATTGCATAACTAGTGTTTTACTTTATTTTGATTGCTTGAGTAGCTAATAGGTTTCAAAAAAGGCAAGAGCTCAAGCATCATGCAATCAACTAATTTTGTGATCAACATAAAGTAAAGTGCAAATAAAACGGTAATTTAAAAAAATAACAATCACGGCTATGAGCAATTAAAAGACTAGCAACTGAACAAATAAAGATCCAAATGACTCTAAAAAGAGCATTGAAAAAAGATTACATTTTGAGAAAATAAGATTATTGATTATCATATATTTTTTATTTACAAAGAATTAACTGTGAAATTTTAGAGATTAATCTAGGTTTTATTGTTTTTGGAATATATATATATATATATATATATATATATCAGTAGTTATATATATAGGGAGAGTATATTCAGTAGCCAGCTACAGAATAAGTTATTATGTAGCCACCTCCATTTACGATAATTTTATATACTAATTTACGATAAAGTGAATACATATTTACGATAGTTGTGTTACTATAACATATGAGGATATTTACCGTAACGTTATAGTAAATCACATAGTAAAGAGTTACTATAATCTCGTGAATTAGCATAGTAATTATCGTAACTCAAAGTGGCCACATAATAAGTTATTTTATAGCCAGCTGTAGAACAGTATATATATATATATATATATATATATATATATATATATATATATATATATATATATATATATATATAAGCAAATTCACCTTTGAAATCAACTAGAGGACCGAATTTGTTCAGTTTCCATAGTTTAACGGTCAAAAGATATCTAGTTTTCGAGTGGCCAAAATTGGAATGGATTTCTTTGTCTTATCTTTTTGAAACACATTCTAGAGGGGCATGCCTATATGCATGTACATTTTTACCTTGCACACGTGTACACTCTCTCTGAACCTTCAAGAGGCTGAGTTATCGTGCACTATTGAATGAATATAATTGTTTTTTCCTTAAAGAAATTTAGAAAAATACGAGCACATGCCACTAGATCTAGGACTTAAATTTAGATGGTCAAGTCCTACTACAAGAAGCATAACCAGATAACTGCAAGCAAGTTTTGGATTTAACCCTGAGTTTGGAGGCCATGAACTTTCTACATAGAACGTACAATCAGTTCCTCATGGATTAGCGACTAAAAATTTCAATAGTGGATCAAAGTAATTTCTATGTATATCATGGTGTTAGATTGTCTCTACACAACATATAGGATGTTTAACGACATAATATGAATCGCTTAACTGTTGAGTATAGGTTTTAGCTGAAGTGAAAAAATATCTTCTACTTTAGCTAGCTTGTTTGACCACATGGTGTCATAATTGTTGATCTGATACTCTTCTGGCCTTCTAGCCGATACGGTTCTTTCTAGGCTTATATTAAGCGCCATGTTGCAGTTCTTAAGCATATCCTTTGCTATCTTCCTAAAGAAAAATAATGAGGGAATATGTTCTCAAATGACAAGCAAAAGTAGTGAATGCAAGCTGCATTTGCATAAATGCTTGCGTCATATCCAAGATGGCCGGATTGACAAGATAATCAAGAGCAAAAGAAACGGATTATTCCACTCACTACTTATTGTGATCTCCTGTTTCTCAAGTCATCATCTTTAGCACACGACTCTGTGAAAGCCGTAATTTCTGAGGTTATAATCACCAGAGAAACTGATTTATCTCGTGCGCAATGAAACTAATGGTCAGTGTATTAAGGATGATGCTTATACGATTCTTCTGAAAAATCTTGCAAAAACCAAATAAAATGGAATTTAGGTTGATACGTTCAAAAAAAAATGGAATTTAGGTTGAATTGATCCGTCAGGGGTGAGTTTTTTTATGAGAGATGTGCAGTATGAGGTCATACCTGCTATTTGTGGAAGTGGTCCACCACCAGTAAACATTGCTACTAGTGGTATCCACCAAATTATATCAAACAAAAAGGCAGAGTCCACTATCATATTTACAAATTCGCTACACCTGGCTTTCTCAAACGCATGCAGGAAATCCAATGGTTTTATCTTCTGTTTGCTAGAACAAGTAGTAAGTTTCATATACATAGAACTTGTTCAACTGCTGGATGAATTCTGAAAAAAAGGGGTGAAAATCTACAACTTTTCCAATGAATTTCTATGGATCTTTATCTGTTCCATAGAGTGCTCAAAATAAAGAGGGTATTACGTGATGACCCAAAGAAAAACAAATGATGTTCATCAGAAATCATTGATATGGTGATTCATTAACTATGTCCATCTCTGACACTGTATAGTAGTAATGCTGAAGCTGCACTAACTCTTTAATGATCAGGGCTACGTTCGCTTCGCTGAAAAAACAAGACGAAACATTGTTCCGGCTGATTTGTTGCGAGAGAAAAACACTGTTCCGGCTGAAAAAAACAAGCTGAAAAGTACGGATTATAAGACAAGCGAACAGGGCCTAGGTTGATGTGCTAAACAACTGCTTCTTGGTTAGAGAAAAAGCCTCAGATCTTGGGGGTCACTGTTAGTGTTGTGCCTTTCCCATCATTCCTCCCAGGAAAGAAAGGTAAGCTGATAAGCGATAAGATAGGTGATGTGGCAGTGCACCAAAACGTCGTGCAACCTACGGCTCAGATTGCACAACAGTGCACGTCACCATGATATGTACTCCTATATTTATATATTTATTTATTTACAAAGAGAGAGAGAGAGTTAGCAGCAATTCAACTAGTCCAGTCCATCTTGCCCAGCACCAGCAGTTAGTGAACGTCAATTTTACAATTCCACTAGTAAGCTTGCTGTTACTGGACATTGCTGCACCACCATGCATCAGATTAGTCTTCATCAAAGGATGATGAAGCCAGTAAATCTGAACAAGAGCATGAAAAGTTCATGTTTAGTCAGCTGAGAGCCTGAGATTAGCACAACAATCATCTGATTAGCACTGCTGTGAAGAGATCAGGAAGGAGGGTTTTACTTAGAGAGGAAGCTAAACCAGCAAGCATCTGGAGATAGAATTTCTGCTGACATGAAAGCATGGAAAGGTGACGTGGACAGCACCATGTTGGATTGGAGGAGGATAACCCCACTTGGAGTATAGTCATCTACCTCCAGCCCCTTTATCCTACCTTCTTATCACCATACTCTCTTTATATCAAAATCCATATCTTCTTCTCATCCTCCTCCTTATCCCGTACATTGTCATTCAATCCACGTTATTCGTCATTCCAGTGGCAAGCCTCGGATCGGTTTTCACCCGAGTGCGAATCCTCTGTCACTTTTCTTGCAAGATTTGCAAGGCTTGGTAAATGGTGGTCAGGCACGCGGTATCCCAGAAAGAAGATGGTAAATGGTGGACAAGCAGAGGTGGTCCCAGAAAGAACTTGTCTCACACTTATCATAAAAGGACAGTACGAATTTCACCTGAAACAACAATTGGTCAAGCAATTCCACGTGAATTTCAAGCAATAGCAGCACGATTCATCTCAGATTCGGCATGGAAAAAAGAGCAACTTTTCACAGATTGAAATTTAGAGAAGTCACAAGCTCCATGCGTGAGCTTTTGGTGAGTGGAAGAGCTGAGGTACTCCATGTGCTTTTGGCGAGTGGAAGAGCTGAGGTACTCCGTAGCAGTGAGACGACCGTCCTTCTGGTCCCTGGAAAGCCAGGCCGACCCACAGAGAGGCCTGTGCCACATCCTGCCAAAAACGTGTTGTGCTTTCACGCAGCACAAGCATTAGCATATAGCATATCAGCGGAAAGATAGAGCAAGTTGCCAACAAATAGTGAACTGAGTGGAGCAAAATTTGTGCATGAAAGTTTTCAGATTCCCGGCAACAACTGGGGGCGGTACTAACCATTCTCCACATACTTTCCATCTTATCTTCAGAAAAGGATCTTCCATTCTTCCGTCGGTAAATAAAAAATACAGCTGGCTGTGCTACAGCAGTTTGCAGTTTTGAAGCTGCGGCGGCAGCCGAAAGTAGCTAAAGCAAATGATCTTACACAAGGACAAGCTTATCGGACAACCATTCTTCTGCCGGTAAGGGTAAACAAATGCAAACACAAACTCAAAAAAGACTAACAGCAATGATCTTACATTATGAACAAATTTATTGGACACAAAGGTATGCTTATAGCTGATTTGTCTCAACAAAATACTAGTTCTGCAGAAGTTGGGGCTCACTAAAATCATGATCCAGTGGCACAAGTGTTGGAAAGTATTACAATCAGGATTGCGCATCCAAAGTTGCATCACAGGAGAGAAGGAATCCACCAAAGAAATGATGCGTCAGAATCTAGCCATCTTGTAAACCTCCTGAATAAAGTTTGAACCTTATTTAGGAAGAGCAGCACCATGGATGAGCTATTTGATATCAACTCTTGCCGCTCTCCTCCTCTTTCATCTTTTTCTCCCACCTACGTTTCTGGTGGAAAAAAGTTTCAAGCCAAACAGACAGATGAGCCAGTCAGATCTTTTTCAAGGGATGCCTTCGTTCGGTCACTATCATAGCTATCATTACATTTGGTCTAAAACACAAACATGGCATCTTTGTGCACCAAGGTCAATGCAGGATAAAAAGCTGGATCACCGACAACAGATATTTCACTATTTGAGTGGCCGCTAGACGAAACTAGTACCACAGTTTTAGAAAATATTTTCCAAAATTATGCGAATATTATTACTAGACTAGCAAAGTAGATAATGGCGAGCAACCATCAGGAAATCTTGCCATCAGTGCAGTAGAATTGCCGACCCTTATATCAGTGCACCAACAGAATCTATGGGTCTGCTTTACTGCTTTAGGTATTTTATTTATGTTCATTTTATAAGCTGGATTGTAGACTTTATGGAAATCTTGCATTAAATTTAAACATATACCTAGCGGACCATTGGCAGATGGTATGTTCGAATTGGGATCTTAAACTTTTTTAGAAAATACTCCAATGTTTCATCTCAGCCTTTTGTTTTGACTCACAAAGAACATTCGTTTGAGTGCTTTGAACTAGAAAGTTGATTTACCCTTGATGGCATGAGACAAGCTAAATTTAATTGGTTGACGACCGGCTGTAGGTTTTAGGATTCTAAAGACTGATAGGGCTCAATTACAGGTGCAGCAGTAAGACTTTGGTTTCACTGATTTCATAATGATACGTTAGCTGCTGATCCGATTGAAACCAGTAGCTTGATGCAGAATATCATTATACATAGGATCCAATTATTTTCAAACGCAAATGCTTATCTGTTGTTAAATTATGGTATCACTGAACCAGCCCACAAACACAAGCTTCTCTTTAAAATAAAGATTAGACTTAAATCTAGATCCCAAAATATATTTGGTCCAGTCTAGGTCCCAAATATATTTGGTGTACAATACGGGATAACCAAATTATGCTAATGCTAACGCCGTGACGACAATCCCAAATCTAATTGTTGCCCAAGCCCAACTACACCTCTACCTGCAATCCTGCATAAGCTAGCATTCCAGCCAAAATATAGCAGCTGAAGGAATTTTCCAGGGGAAATACCAAGATATCCTTCTGGCTAGCTGCTACGAAGCTAAAAGCCTAAAACAACTGATGCCCAGGTCTTGTGGCTTGTCAAGATCAGTGGTCAAGATTCTAAATATGACTATGTTTAGCATCGATCAAGCACAACATTGGTTTTGAAATTATGCAAAAGATAAGCCAACTTGGCTCAGCATAATCTCAATACATACTAGTCATTGAACCACAACATTACACAACAATAATACGCTTTCCTAGATTCTGATGTTGCTTATAGAAGAATAGGCCCAATAGACCCCATTACCCCGATATAAGCCGAAAAGGACTTAACAGGTTCTCAATTAGAGTAGCATATATCAGAATAGAACAGAATGACTACGATTGTTTACTCCTCTGTTATTTACCATGATAAAAGGAACCCAATGGAATTTGGATTTCAGTAATATGAAGGTTGAAGTTTGAGCAAATTCACTGAGAAGCTATTGCACTATAGACTAAGTAGTGTCAGCACAACAAAAACTTGGGAGGCTATTATGTTAGGATAAGTAGTCTTCAACAAAAAACTCATGTTAAGTATCAAGAAGTTGGCTAGATTCGGAGCAATCCAAAAGTACCAGCTAAACAATACATCTAAACCATTCCTGCTTCAAATTGGCATGGTTTCACTTTCACACAAGGATCGCTAACATCAGTGCAGGATGTATGTGCACACTGGATTGCAATGTAAATGTGCAACAGGTAGCAGAAGATAAACTAAGCTGAGGCAGACGCAAACCTATAGGGTAAGTATTGTTCAGCAGTTCAGCACAACAGAAACTTAATGTGAGAGGCTATTATGTTAGGCTAAGTAGTCTTCAACCCAGCTAAACATCAGGAAGTTTGCTAGATTCTGAGCAATCGAAAACTACCAGCTAAAAGATACATCTAAACCATAATGGCTTCAAATTGGCATGATTTTAAACAAGAGTCGCTAACATCAGTGCACTAGTGCAGGATGTATGCGCACACTGGATTGCAATGTAAACGCACAACACGTATTAGAAGATAAACTGCAGAGGCAAACCTTGTAGTCGAGCAGCATCTGGGGCATCTTCTTCATCAGCTCAACAGTATTTGCTCGCCTGAGAAACGGAAACAGAAACGTAACATCAATCAACTGACCCGGTGAGCAAACCGAACACACAGATGGAGGGGAGGGATGCAGGGGATGCGCGCGCCTACTTCTCGGCGGAGATGCGGTCGCACTTGTGGCCCTTGCGCTTGGTGCGCATCTCCCCGCGGGGCGGGTCATAGGTCCAGTCCTCGCCGGCGAGGAGCACCTCCTTGCGGACGCGGGCGCGCTTGCGGGCGCTGATGCCGAGCGGCTTCCACGCGCCGAGCTCCCAGTACCCCCACACCCCCTTCCCGAGCTCCCCCTTGTACTTGGCCAGCTTCTCCCTCCACGGGTACCCCTCTGCCCACCTCGCCGCCGTCGCGGTCGCCGCCTTCCCGGCCATCGTCGTCAGCTTCGATCGCTCTGGATCAGTTAGGGTTCACGCTGCGGCTTTGGGTAGTCGAGTGGCCACCTAATGGGCCTTTTGAGACTGGGCCACATTGAAGCTCATGTACTGGGCTTTAGTGGCACATAAGTGGACGAGTGAGAGATCAGGCCCAGTTAGGCCTTTATAAGCCCAACGGGCCCACTAAAACCTCCTCCTCCCTCTCCTTTTCTTCTCCCACGAAAACCTCGCAGCCGCCGCCGAACTCGAAGCAGCAGCCATGGTGCTCGCGCGCAAGAAGCTGAAGCAGAAGCTCCACGCGCTCCTCCCAGCCGGCGAAGCCGCCGCGGAGGCGCATGGCGAGGAGGTGGAGGCCGTGAAGGAGCGGCTCTTAACCTCCAAGCGGCCGCGCCCCAAGAGGGAGCGGAAGCCCAAGAAGAAGTCGCTCCCCGAGATGGTGCGGCAGACAGAGGAGGAGATTAGGGAGGAGATGGAGCGGAGGAGGGAGAAGAGGAGGAAGGAGAAGAAGGAGAGAAGGAGGATCAGGAGGTTGATGGAGGCCGAGGCCGCGGCGGCGGCGGCCGCGGAGCCGGAGACGCAGCAGGTGGATGGGGAGACGGGGGCGGAAATGGAGGGCAAGGAAGAGGCCGATTCTGCTGCTGGGTCTGAGTCTGACCAGCCTGTCGAGGCAGAGGATAGGTGAGTTAGGGCTTGGAAAGTTGATTCTTTTGCCCAGAAGGATTACTGAATTCGTGAAATTTTCATAGCAATAGCATGCTTGCATAGTGTGAGCTCAGAACAATAGTATAAGATATAAAATCAACAAATACAGGGGTTAACACTCGGCTTTGGGTCAGCCATCTTACTGTACTGTGATCTAATTGTGTGCCATTACATTATTATTGTTACTGTTGTTAAAAGAAAAGAATTCACTATTTTTTCTGTCAGCTTATAGTTGTATTAGGTTGCTTGATGTTGTTAACATCTTTTGAAATATTTTAGTGTGCTGAAGCTACTTTTAGTAGTTGTATAACGTTTTGTTGGCCTTGTATGCTCTTGTTTCAGCGAGCAAAATATAAACAAGGTGGAAGTGACCAAACCTGCTGTTGGGTCCAACAATCACATTGTTGCAGATAATAGGTAAGCCAGGGTACAATATAGTGATGCTCTTGTACTTGGAAATAATGTAGGTGATGGAGCAATTCTGCAGTCGAAGCTTGTACAGTGTGATCTTTGTCGGCACTAGTTGTGTAATGCTTTACATCTTTGTTTCAGGCAGCAGAATCACAAAGTGGAAATGGCCAAAACTGTTGTCGGGTCCGACAATCCTATAGTCGCTGAGCATAGGTGAGTTAGGGCCTGATAGATTGGTGCTTTTGTGCTCTTGAAAACAACCAGGAGTCCAGGACCTGTTGGGATATCTTAGTTTCTACAAACATGATATCAAGAAACTATAGTTTTAGAAACTGTGGCCATATAATATCTGCGTTTATAAAAGAGGTCCTAGATGAACTTTCAAAAACTTACAAGAGACTATTGTAGCAATATTGTGGTTTTCAATCTTCATCATTTGTTACATTCAAACACCTCTTAGTACCAAACACCTCTTAGTACCAAAAACCAAGTTATTTTGTTAAACCTAGCATTTTCCCAAAACTCAAAAAGAACTTCATATCCGAATATGTCCCAAGCCCCATTCTTGTTTGATTAACATGGCTGGGCATGGAAATAGGAGAAACATTGTTAAGATGCTGTCTTTGTGAGAACCAATAAGATCAGACACTCTTGTAGAGCATGCTAGTACAATGAGTTTGCTTACTGTGTAGGTCATGAACAAATCCAGGGGTTTAACTTGTACTTGGGTCTGTGCTGTTTTGCTATTATATTACTGAAGTAGTGTGATAATATGATAAAAAGAGGGTACCCATTTCTGGCTGCGATAATATAACACATAAAGAGTTAAGTCACCAACTTATTTGACTGTAAACTTATTTTCGCTCATAGTAGGATGCTTCCTCTCTTGAATGTTGTGTAATGTGTCGCGTCTATATTTCAGGGAGCAAAGTATAAAGAAGGTATATGTTGGTGGCATCCCATACTATTCATCTGAGGATGACATAAGAAGTTTCTTTGAAGGATGTGGCAGTATCACAGTGATTGACTGCATGACTTTTCCCGAGAGCGGGAAATTCAGGGGTATTGCAATTCTCACTTTTAAGGTCAGTTTCTGAGCCAGTTTTGCTTCTTTTAGTTTAGCATTCCTGTTTGTTTGGCACATCAAATTCTTATCCCGTATGCAAAGTTTGGTCTGTATAATGTTCAAAGTTCTTATTCCTTAATTATATCCAAATGTCAGTTTGACTTGTTAACTGACCTGGAATTAGAAACTGTATGTTCAGCAGATACTTTAGATGCATCAGGTTCCAACTGTATGATCTTAACTTCCGTGTTAATTCCACAGAACATAGAAATCAACTGGAATATCTGCATTGACTGCCTCTGCAATTCTTTTCATACGGCTTGCTATAACAATGTGTTTCACTTTTTATTTTTTGGAAATTGTATTCTGAGGTATCTGACTAACTGTTCTTTTTTCAGACTGATGCTGCCGCACAGAGGGCATTAGCTATGGATGGTGCAGATATGTAAGCATACAGCCTTCTGTGTGTAATCCCTCATTGTTTTAATCATGGGTAGTGACATTCTTGATAACCATTTCAGGGGAGGATTTTATCTGAAAATCCAGCCTTATAAACTTAACCGTGAGAAGGAAGATTTTGCACCAAAGTTGATAGAGGGATATAATAGGATATATGTTGGAAATCTGCCATGGGATATAACAGATGATGATCTAAAAAAGTTCTTTTCTGAGTGCAAAATTTCGTCCATCCGGTTTGGAACAGACAAGGAGACAGGTGAGTTCAAAGGTTACGCGCATGTTGATTTTTCTGATGGCACGTCTCTTGCTGTTGCTTTGAAGCTCGACCAGAAGGTGCTCAAGGGGCGCCCAGTCAGAATCAGATGTGCTGTTCCGAAAAAGGATAACCAAAAAGTCAATGATAATGGGAACTCAGATCAATTGAAAAGTAAAATTCGGACATGCTATGAATGTGGAACTCCTGGGCACTTCTCTTCTTCTTGCCCAAATAAGAAGGATTCTGAAGCAAGGAAGTGCTATGAATGTGGTGCCCCTGGGCATGTGTCTTCCGCTTGCCCAAATAAGAAGGATTCTGAAGTAAGGAAGTGCTATGAATGTGGCGCCCCTGGGCATGTGTCTTCTGCTTGCCCAAATAAGGATTCTGATGTAATTTCTGATGAAAAGGAGGCTAATGCTAACTCAGTCATAGCAGCCTCAAAGAAGAGGCGAACATGTTATGAATGTGGCATCCCTGGGCACCTCTCTTCTTCTTGCCCAAATAAGAAGGATTCTGAATTTATTTCTGATGAGAAGAAGACTAATGTTGACTCAGCCACGGCGTCATCGAAGAAGAGGCGGACATGTTATGAATGTGGAACTCCGGGCCATCTCTCATCGGCTTGCCCAAACAAAAGGGCATCAGACTCTGTTCCGAACAACAGAGAGCCTGTTGATGATGCAAAACCTGCAACTACCATCATGTCTGAGGAAACAAAAGTTGGCGATGAATCAAATCCAGCAGCTTCAAAGAAGAGGCGAAAATGCTATGAGTGTGGCATCTCTGGTCATCTCTCCTCGGCTTGCCCCAACAAAAAGGCTGCTGAGCCTGTCTGCAATATGGAGAAGCCTGACAATCACTCAAATACTGTACTATCAGTCATTGCTGATGAAAAGAAGGCCAGTGAAGACACAAAATCTGCACCTGCAAAGAAAAAGAAGAGACGGACATGTTATGAGTGTGGCATCGCTGGCCACCTCTCATCAGAGTGCCCAAACAAGCCAGCTGCTAAGGTCTAATGACAGTTGGCGTCACCGGTCATCTCTTGATGGAGGGCCTGAGCAAACCAGATGATTGTAGCATCTCTTTTTTTCTTCCATTCTCCAAGACTTAGTTTGATTGTATTGTATGGTCTGTTCCTTGATATGAACAGTGAAGTTATCTCTGGAGGAAAAACGAAGTTCTGTAGCAGGAAATGTAGGCATACTAGACACAAGGATTTCTCATTCCCTGTCAAATTTTGATAGCATGATATCACAAGATTTATTACATTGGAAAAGATTCATTAGTATCATCATCTATATCAACTCTTTTGTTTGAAAAAATTGTGTAATGGGCTTCATGAACTGGACTGTGGGCGGCAGCGTCCTACGCCTCCTGCACTGCAGACTATAAGAGCTGGTCCCCTAATTCCCCGAGTTCTGCTGCAGGTAACTTACTTCTGCTATTTCTGCGTCAGTTTCTTTCTTGTTTGATTTATCAAGGGGACTTGTGTGCCTCTAGAGGTGCAAAGAAGCACGAAGAAATTGATCCAAATGATACCTAAAACCATGACAACCGGCCATGGTTAAGGGTGAAAGAAATGATACCCAAAACCATGACAACCAGCCGTGGTTAAAATAAAGAAAACTTTTGGGTGATCTTAATCCACTGAATTTTGATCTAAATGCCCCTCCACCAAACATACAAATGCAGTGATCCTTGACATAAGTATCGTGATTAGTGCCCTACGAGCATCTCCAAGCGACTCTCCATAACTTTCTTAAATGCTAGAATAGAGATTTTGGTACAAAACTACCACGGCTTCTCCAAATGGTCTTCTATTCCGGATTTTTCTCTAGCCAAAAATAGAAGTTCCAAATAGTCATTCAAATATAGCCATCTTCTATTCCGGATTTTTCGCTACAAAAAATAGAAGACGAGGATGGCTCCTTAAAGTGCGCATAAGATAGAAAAACTGTTGCAGGATGAAAAAATATAGAAAGCAATTTTTATGCCTATGGTTCTTCAAATGATGATTTAAAGAGCGAGATTTAAAAAGCCTCTCGAAGATGCCCTAACCATAGTAGCAAGCACTACGAGATGCTAACCCCGGCCCTCTCTCCGAATCCCTGTGCTGTCCCTGTCTGATTCAGTCGGCAACTGTGTTTGTGTGATGATGTCACTGCACTTGGCCAAACGGGATCCCTTGCCCTGCCTGCTGCATATTCATAGTGGATACTACTTCAATTCAATCGGCGGAAAGATCCGTTCAGAAAAACAGAGCAGTCTGCATCATCACTGTCGAGACCTACGTGGAGACGCCGACCAAAACCATACAATATTTGGTTGGGACGAGCTGGGTGCGTGCAGAGGGACGCAAGCAATATCAAGCATTGGATCCCAACAAGAAGAGAAGAAGCTAGAAGAGGCAGGGACAGTGGATCTCCAGCCTTGAACGCAGAAACTCGTTTGTGTTCTGTCACCTGACAGCGACTCGACTCCCTCTGAAAAGCAGCAGCAGAAGGTTTTCTTAGCTCACCTCTCCTTTGACATGCGTGGGAGAGCAATTGGCAATTCATGAAAGAACAACAAATTGGCAGTTCATCACACCACAATGTTAAGGGAGGTCACAAACAAACAAAACCCGCCATGTTCTACCACTTATCTCATGGAGTAGTAGTGAACAGATATTTCTCAATGGATAAAGATTTGCTGTTGATGGGTAGCACCATCAGAGCAGCATCACCTCGTAGCATAAACTATACAACTCACACTTGATTTTGAAGTCCACACTTAATTTTCTGTTTGGGGCGGCCTGTAACCGCACAAGCACCGCATGAAGAGAGAAGTGGCAGAACATGGCGAACAAACTGAATCAAAACCAGCATCTTCTTCAGGGCCTAAAGAAAACACTGGACTCTCATGGTCATTGTTTTCTGATCCATTCTTACAACTTATATCTTCAGAAAAACAGATGTCAGTACCTAATTTGAGACTGCACGCAGGTCCTGATTCTTCCTCGTTTCTTCAGAAAAAAATCAGCATGCTGGCCAAACAGCAGGACCTCAGCGTCCAGTCAACGGATGCTCGCCACATGTCACCACCGTTCAACCTCAGTCGTTTGATCCCAACGGTCAAGTGATGACCGGACGCAGCTGCTCAAAGTGACTAGACGCAGCAACCCCAGCGTCCGGTCGTTCCCAGTAAGGTACCAGTCGCGACCGGACGCGTCCGATCGATCATGATCGGACGCAGCATTAGCGTCCGATCCTTCTCCACCTTCTCTGCATCGCCTATGTCACCGTACGTCAGCCTGACCGGACGCACCCTGCCAGCGTCCGGTCACTTTCAGCGCCAGCGTTCGGCCGAAGACCGACGCCTGCACGCTCTCTGCCGCCACTGACCGGACGCAGGACCCCAGCGTCCGGTCACTGCGTGACTAGCGTCCGGTGCACTCTGTGAAACCCTGTCTTTTCTGTATATGGCGCCGATGGCACCGTTGGACTGTCCGCACTCTACGGGCGTACACTCCGCCGGTGAAGTTTCGAACCCTTCTCGCCTCTATTTCATCACTGAGTTAATCCACGTCAACTCCAACTTCATCTCATTTGCAAATGTGCCAACACCACCAAGTGTACACGACCATGTGTATGTGTGTTAGGATTTTCACAATCATTTTTCAAAGGATTAGCCACTTAACTTGCCACGCCACTCAATCCTAGCGACGATGTAAAGTTAGATCACTTGAGTGGCACTAGATGACTGATATGCAAACAAGTTTGCCCATCTTG
Source organism: Miscanthus lutarioriparius (assembly GCA_904845875.1). Taxonomy (NCBI): domain Eukaryota; kingdom Viridiplantae; phylum Streptophyta; class Magnoliopsida; order Poales; family Poaceae; genus Miscanthus; species Miscanthus lutarioriparius. Next base: position 36,396 of record CAJGYO010000390.1, on the reverse strand, counting down.
ATAGTACGACCATCTATCCTAAACCCGGTCATAAACTTCTCTATACACCTATGACCGGTGAAATAAAATGCCCTAGGTTATACATTTGCCTTGCGCATTCCATTCCATCTCCTCCAATGTCGATGCAACACATGCACCAACACGATCAACAATGATATGATCCACTTCATATCATCACGTTATCATATTGGTTCATCGATCTTGACTTCACTTGCTTTTCACCGTTGCCTTTGTCCATCGGCGTCAGGTCTTGCTTAAGCTTCACTGTCACGTGGTCCATCGCTCCAAAGCCTCCAACTTGCCCTTCACGCTTGCAACCGGTCCATCAAGCCAAGTCATGTCTTGATCTTCTCCACCTTGATCGCATGACTCAATGTCATGTCTCATTTGCAATGAGCTCCTTCATCATCACATGTGTGAGCTTTGCAACATCTCCAAGCCATTTTCACCTTCATGGCTATGTTGCTCACACGCATGTACCTATAGACTAATCACCTGTGTATCTCACATAAATACAATTAGTCCACCTAGGGTTGTTACTCAATTACCAAAACCACACAAGGACCTTTCAGCAGCGACGTTCAGGGAAGAGGTCAATGAAGTCGTCGTCGTCGGTGAAGCGGGGCGACGCGGCTGGTGGCTTCCCGTCACTGGCTGCACCCCTCTCTGATCGGGATTAGGGTTTAGGTTTCGGTGGGGAGCTTGGCTCAGGCGAACCTCATACTCAGAGCCACCAGCCCCCACCTCTATATATTGCATAGTGTGACAGGGGCCCTCCAGCCATAGTGGTCTGGGCGCCCCCGATCAGGGCGCAGATCAAAGGCCTAACTGGGCCGTTGGGCCCAGTTTGGGATTAGAGATCAATCTAACAATCTTCCCCTTGATCTCCTACCATCTTTCAATTTCATATAATTTACTTTTGTTCATTCCATTACAGATTAGCGCATAGAGTATGCTTCATCGTCACGATCAATTGTCGATAGATTTAACAACTACAACACACCACTCTGTTATGAAATAGATACTTAACTTTGTGCCTTCTTTTGTCCAGGAATTATAGGCTTTCCCTTAAACCCATGTCGGCTACATGTTCTCTAAACACGTTGGGTGGTAAGCCTTTTGTAAGCGGATCCGCGAGCATCTTTTCGGTACTTATATGCTCAAGACTTATGACATGATCCCGGACTTTATCTTTCACAACATAATACTTTATGTCAATGTGTTTGGCAGCACCACTTGACTTATTATGGTGAGCATACTGTACTGTCGGATTATTATCACAGTATAACTTAAGTGGTCTATAGATGTCGGCAACCACCTTCAAACCGGGTATGAACTTCTTTAGCTAGTTCACCTGCCCCGTTGCCTCATAACATGCTACAAACTCGGCATACATTGTGGATGATGTAGTGACGGTTTGCTTTGAGCTTTTCCATGAAATAACTCCCCCTGCGAGAGTGAATACATATCCAGACGTGGATTTTCTATCATCTCCCGCATAATTAGAATCTAAATATCCCACTATATAGAGTGAATCTGATCTTCTATACGTCATCATGAGGCTTTTCGTTCCTTGCAAATAACGCAAGACTTTCTTTACTAATTTTCAGTGTTCTGTTCTAAGATTGCTCTGGAATCTGGCAAGTAACCCGGTAACAAATGCCAAGTCAGGGCGCGTGCATACTTAAGCATATTGCAAGCTTCCGACAGTTGAAGCATATGGAACCGTTTTCATTTGATCGATCTCATACTGATTCCTGGGGCATTGAAAATCCCCATATCTGTCGCCCTTGACTATAGGAGCAGGTGAGGGACTACATTTGTGCATATTGAATTTCTTTAAGATCTTTTCTATGTATGCCTTTTGTGACAGTCCTAATACCCCTTTACTCCTATCTCGGTGAATCTCGATCCCTAAAACGAACGAAGCTTCACCAAGATCTTTCATATCAAATTTTGAGGATAAAATTTTCTTTGTCTCCAGTAGTAGACTGACATCACTACTAGCAAGTAAGATGTCATCTACATATAGGACAAGAAAGATAAACTTCTCAGTCTTAAACTTTGCATAGACACAATTATCCTCTACATTCTCTTTAAACCCAAAATTCCTTATTGTCTGATCAAACTTCAAGTACCACTGTCTTGAAGCTTGTTTTAATCCATAAATGGATTTCTTTAGGCGGCATCATATTCGTTCTTTTTCTTCCATGATAAAACCTCTCGGTTGTGCCATGTAAACATTTTCCTCTAAGTCCCCGTTGAGAAATATCGTCTTTACATCCATCTGTTGTAATTCTAAATCGTAATGTGTCACTAATGCCATTATGATTCTGAAGGAATCCTTACATGAGACTAGAGAAAAGGTCTCATTGTAATCAATCCCTTCTCTTTGCATAAAACCTTTTGCCTCAAGTCGCGCTTTATATCTCTCTATATTCCTTTGAGAGTCAAGTTTTGTTTTGTAGACCCATTTACAGCCTATTGTTTTGGCTCCTTTAGGAATTATTTTCAAGTCCCAAACTTTATTGGCATTCATAAAGTTCATTTCATCTTTTTTGGCCTCAAGCCACTTTGATGAATGGTCACTTCTCATGGCTTCTTCAAATGAGGTGGGATCATCCTCCATTTGAAATTCCTTAGTGTTGTATACTTTATAGTCAGCAGGAATAGCTGATTTTCTAACTCTTTAAGACCTTCTAGGGGCCTCCACATTTGGCACATCTTCTGTTTGAGGCTATTGTTGCTCCCCTCATGTGTGGTAATAGGTTCTACAGGATCCTGAAGAGCAGGTTCCTCATCGTCATTCATTGTTGTCACAGGCGGAATAACAACAGGTGCTAGCACCACAGTATCTTGCACTGTCGGTGCAGCGACAACAAGTAGTGAGAAAAATGGCTCATGAATCATTGGAGTGAGCGCATACACTCGCTTCTCTTCAAGGTCAATTTCTCGAGCTACCATGCTCCCCCTCATCATTTCATCCTCTAGGAAGACAGCGTGTCTCGTTTTCACAAACTTTGTATGTTTGTCTGGACAGTAGAAACGAAAACATTTTGACTTTTCTAGGTAGCCAATGAAATGACAACTTACTGTTTTGGGATCTAGCTTTCCAATATTTGGGTTAAATACTTTAGCCTCAGTAGGACTCCCCCACACACGTAAGTGGTTTAGTGAGGGTACTCTTCCTGTCCACAACTCATACGGTGTTTTGGGCACCGACTTACTTGGTACTCTATTGAGAATATGAATGGCGGTTTTTAACGCCTCCATCCACAGGCTCAACTGTAAGGTGGAGTAACTTATCATACTACGCACCATATCCATCAGGGTACAATTGTGTCTTTCAACTACTCCATTCTGTTGAGGTTCGCCCGGTATAGAATACTAGGCTACTATAACATTCTCCTGTAAGAACCTTGCAAAAGGTCCAGGAACTTGGCCATATGGGGTATGCCGATATATCAGACCTGACTGTCTTAATCTTTAAATTGTGTTGGTTTTTAACTTCTGCCTTAAATACCTTAAATTTATCCAATGCTTCTGTTCTTTCTTTGATTGGATAAATGTAGCCATAACGGGAGTAATCATCTATGAATGTTATGAACGAATCATAACCATCCACACTCTTTATAGGAAAATGGACCACATATGTCTGTGTGAATAATCTATAAAATTCCTGCGCTTCGTTTGACATCTTTCTTAATTTTCTTTATATACTTTCCTTTTATGCATTCTCTACATGGTTCTAAATCTAATAACTCTAATAGAGGAAGAATATCATTCTTAACTAGTCTTTCTATTCTCCCCCTCAAAATATGGCCTAAACGACAGTGCCATAATTTCGACGACGCATCATGAGCTCTCTTTCATTTTCTGTTTACATTCGCAGACGATGATACATTCTTATTGTTGCATGCAACGTTCCCATCATCGCATACAACATTCACATCATCACGTAGTGATAACAAATAAAGCTCATTTTGTAAGATAGCAAGACCAACACATACATTATTAAATGTTATCTTACATTTGCCATTTCCAAAATGGCAATCATATCCATCATTGTCCAAGCATAAAACACTAATCAAGTTTCTCTATAAAGAGGGAATATAAAGTACATCTCTAAGTAAAAGTGTGAAGCCATCAACAACCTCTAGAGAAAGATCGTCAATGGCTTCAACATCTGCTCGAACTCCATTTGCAACTTTAACGTGTCTTTCTCTTCTTTACGTAGTCCTCGTCGAACAGAATCGCTGTAAGGAATTAGCAACATGAACAGTTGCACCTGAGTCAATCCACCAAGTAGATTTCGAATACTGTACATATAGGGATTCATTTATGAACTAATAATGTTCTCACCTTTCTTTGCCATGATCATCTTTAAGTAATTGGGACAATTTTTCTTATAATGTCCCGTCTTCTTGCAATAGAGACACTGGTCTTTCTCTACTGTGAACTTGTTCTGCTGAGGCTGATGCAGCACGGGACCCTTTTCCTTTGACTTTGAGGAGGAGTTAGCATTATTATTCTTTTTCTTGTTGTCTTTCACATAATTGATGGTGCCACCATTGCCAGCTTTTATTCTCTCCTCTTGCACACATATAGCCATGAGCTTCTCTAAGTCCTACTTCTCGGGCTGTATGTTGTAGTTGACAACAAAAGTGTCAAATTCCTTTGGCAAGGAAGCAAAAATTAGATGGATAAGGAACTCTTCCTTGAGAGCCAGGTCCATTGTCTTTAGCTTGGATGCCAAATTGCTCATCCTTAGTATGTACTCTTTTATGCCACCATTTTCAGAGTGCCTCTCTGTCACCGGCTGTTTTATCAGCTGGGTAGCATATGTCTTTGAAGAGCCAGTAAACTGACTCTTTATTCTATCGAGGTACTCGGTGACCGTGTCACACTCTAGGATTGAGCCCATATTTACAGGCTCAATCGTGTTCTTTATCACAGCTAAACATTTCTTGTTGCCAGTGACCCACTTCCTATGCTCAAGGTCATAGGACATCTTTTGACATTCAAAATCTCTCTCTCTAGTTGCCCAAGCGGCATCAGCCTCGTTTGTCTCTCTCACCGGTGCCACGGGCTCAGTGGGACACGGTGAGGTGACTACCCAGTCCACCTCAGCTAAAATGAAGGCCAGGTCAATCTTTTTCTTCCACTCCATGTAGTTATCACCTTTGAGAGTGGAGATCTCTTTGATACAACCCATCAAAAACACAATTCATATAGAGTGAGAACATAAATAATAACAACAATTGCATGCCTTGATTCCAACGTTGGTCAAAATTAAAACATACAACTGTTTATACATTAAATCTACATCACCGTTGGACAGAAATAAAATTAATACATAAAATCATTAAAATTACGATATTGTTATTAACAACGTTGGTTAGAAAATAACAACATCATAATCATGTCAAAATCTTTTTTTCTCCAATTAAATATCACGTTGGTTCAAAATAACTTGAGAATAAACTATTTCTTTAGCAGCGAAAAATGTAAAAATTATCTATTTTTTTAGAAGCATTTCTCTATAATTTCTCTATTCTCTCAAAATTTATATGGATGATTCAAAATTTAACAGAGAATTAAAACAAAATTCATCAAAAATTCATTCAAAACTGCTTCTGAAAATTAAATAAACTTCAAATATTTTCATTTGTTCATTCTGCCTTTGCTTGGCTGCGATGGCGATAAGCGGCCCAATGACTCTGAGATCGGCACGCTCGGCAGCAGCAGAGACTGCCCCGCAACAACAAAGGTCGTAGTCTTACCGCAATGAAAGAACTCATGCATGCCATGCCGCTGCACCTCTCCCCACGCCTGGCCGCAACTCCTGGGCTGGGCGTCAAAATCGCCGCCATTGTGCTTTCGCCCGCCTAGGCCGATTTCGGTCCAGTCGATCTCGTCCGTTCTTTCAGATCCGACGGACGCGCGCGTGGATCGGGGACATAAAAATCGACACCGCGGCGACCCCAGTGAAAACCCTAGCCCATTCTCTTCTTTGCTCTATCTCTTCGCCGCGCTCCTTTCTTCTCCCCTCAGCGCAGCAGCAGCGAGCGACCGAGCGAAAGGGAGAGCGCAAAGATGGCGCCGTCGCCGGTCCCTGTAACGTCCCGTCTCCTCGAGTCCTGGCCCGCTTACATCTCGTAGCTTTCCTAGGACATAGACTGCCCTCACAGACCAACACCAGTCTTTTCTGCACACTTTGTCCTCACTCATGCGCCCCCGGGAAGAACTTCCCGATCGGTCACCCATCGCTCCAGGCCAAGCACGCTTAACCTTGGAGTTCTTAAGAGATGGGCTTCCAGAAAAGAAGTTGCAACTTGTTTGTACGAGTATCCTATTAATCCTATTAAGCCCTGAGCCGGGGTGTTACATCCTCACCCCCTTAGGAGACCGACGTCCTCGTCGGTCAACCCTAGGCCAAGAACGTCCCCTCTTTGGCCACGTCAGGTGTGTCCGTGTGCATGATGTGCCATCTTTGGTGACCACTCTGGGTCCACACCAGCCATGCGCACCATGCCCGTGCAACTAACACACGCGCCCGTGAAACCACAAGGGTCGTCTCTGATACCATTCTGTAACGTCCCGTCTCCTCGAGTCCTGGCCCGCTTACATCTCGTAGCTTTCCTAGGACATAGACTGCCCTCACAGACCAACACCAGTCTTTTCTGCACACTTTGTCCTCACTCATGCGCCCCCGGGAAGAACTTCCCGATCGGTCACCCATCGCTCCAGGCCAAGCACGCTTAACCTTGGAGTTCTTAAGAGATGGGCTTCCAGAAAAGAAGTTGCAACTTGTTTGTACGAGTATCCTATTAATCCTATTAAGCCCTGAGCCGGGGTGTTACAGTCCCCTCGCCGGCGTGTGCGCTCCCCAGTGGGTGAGCACGCCACCGTCGAGCGGTCTGGGCGGCGGTGCCCTGATCCCCTCCGAAACCCTAGATCTGATCCGTCCACTTCTCCTTCTCTGTCTCAGTCCCGCGACAGCACGGAGTGAGACGATGACGTCGCCATCGCCGGCCCTCTCGCCGGCGCGCACGTTCCCTAGCGGGTGAGCACGCCGCCATCGAGCGGCCTGGCCGTGGCGCCCTTGGCCAGAGCACCCGCCCGCGCGTCGACGAGGCGGCAGCACGGTGCGGTGGCGAGGTTGTCCTCTTCCCCTTCCCCTTTTCTTCTCTGATTTGATTTTTCTTTCTTTTCTTCTCAGATCTATCCGATTTAGGGTTGGGGATGGGGTTAGGATTGGAATTAGGGTTTGGTTAGGGTTAGGGTTTCGTTCATTGTTCTTCTTCCCCGAGATGATTTCACCGGTTAGGGTTCGGCTTTGAGATCCGAGACCCCTTTCTCTTCTCTGTTCTTCACCCGATTAGGGTTAGGGTTCGGTGACCCTCTTTTCTTCTCAGATCCGAACGGATCTAATCTGTTTCTTACCCCTGACATGATCTACATCTAGACAGAGGATTCCGATAGGCTAGATCTATACCCAGTGAGGCTCCGATACCATTGTTAGGGATATAGGATCATTAGAAGTATAGATCTAGCCGATAGAATTATTCTATTCGGGATAAAAGACGTAGCGCATCCTAATACATGTAGAACTAGAGAGACAGAGAGGGAAGGGAGAAGAACGTGTCGGACCTGACACCACGGAGGGAGATGGTCTAGAAGCCGCCATCTCGTTCGTCGATGAAGTCTGCGCACGGGCAGCGACGTTCGGGGAAGAGGTCAATGAAGTCATCGACGTCGGTGGAGCGGGGCGGCGCGGCTGGTGGCTTCCCGTCACTGGCTGCGCCCCTCTCTGATCGGGATTAGGGTTTAGGTTTCGGTGGGGAGCTCGGCTCAGGCGAACCTCGTACTCAGAGTCGCCGCCCCCCACCTCCATATATTGCGCAGTATGATAGGGGCCCTCTAGCCATAGTGGACTGTGCGTCCCCAATCAGAACGCGGATCAAAAACCCAACTGGCCCAGTTTAAGATTAGAGATGAATCTAACAGATGTCACCGCACTTGGCCAAACGGGGTCCCTTGCCCTGCCTGCTGCATATTCATAGTGGATACTACTTCAATTCAATCCGCGGAAAGATCCGTTCAGAAAAACAGAGCAGTCTGCATCGTCACAGTGGAGACCTACGTGGAGACGCCGACCAAAACCATACAATATTTGGTTGGGACAAGCTGGGTGCGTGCAGAGGGACGCAACCCAACAAGAAGCAGCAGCAGCTAGAAGAGGCAGGGACAGTGGATCTCCAGGCTTGAACGCAGAAACTCGTTTGTGTTCTGTCACTCACCTGACAGCGACTCGACTCCCTCTGAAAAGCGGCAGCAGAAGGTTTTCTTAGCTCACCTCTCCTTTGACATGCGTGGGAGAGCAATTGGCAATTCATGAAAGAACACCAAATTGGCAGTTCATCACACCACAATATTCATCATGCCACAATTGTTTCTCTTTTGTCCATGCCACTGTATGAAGATACTGTTCCACTGTGCATGAAATGAAAGAGTAAGTCGTCGTTAAGGGAGGTTACAAACAAAGAAAACCCGCCATATGGCCTACTGCTGTCTCTGCTGAAAGTCCTTTGTTAGTTCATCACTTCATCTCCATTACATTTCTCATGGACGAGCTTTTTTCAACAACGTTAAGGGAGGTCACAAACAAAGAAAACCCGCCATGTTCTACCACTTATCTCATGTAGTAGTAGTGAACAGATATTTCTCAATGGATAAAGATTTGCTGTTGATGGGTAGCACCATCAGAGCAGCATCACCTCGTAGCATAAACTATACAACTCACACTTGATTTTGAAGTCCACACTTAATTTTCTGTTTGGGGCGGCCTGTAACCGCGCAAGCACCGCATGAAGAGAGAAGTGGCAGAACATGGCGAACAAACTGAATCGAAACCAGCATCTTCTTCAGGGCCTAAAGAAAACACTGGACTCTCATGGTCATTGTTTTCTGATCGATTCTTACAACTTATATCTTCAGAAAATCAGATGTCAGTACCTAATTTGAGACTGCGCGCAGGTCCTGATTCTTCCTCGTTTCTTCAGAAAAAAATCAGCATGCTGGCTCTTATACTGTCTCCAATAAGGAACCCATATGGACACCCAAACCTAAAATGGGTAGCAAGAGATTTAAAATCAGCCTCCAATAGAGTACTTATACGGGAGATCTATTTTAGGTTGTCTGAGAGACACAACCCAAATATGGACATCCTTTCTCCTGGAAACCCATTTGCAGAAAGGATTCTCTTTTGTCTCTGGTTGTTGGAGAAGATGTCGAATATGTATTGAACTTTTTGCCTGTAGCGCTACCCAAAGGACGAATGGATCTTATATTTTGGGTGTTGTTGTTGGAGATAGCCTTAAGCAGCCAGGGATGCTAATCTGCCCCTTGATCCCCAAGGAATATTCTGGCCTTTCGCAGTCTGAAATTGCACTTTGAAGACCATGACGAAACACGCATAGTATCATATTAGATTATATAATATACAATCAGCCTTTTGAATCAGCAGTAGCTAGCTGAAGTAGTGCTGCTCGTTGAAGGATTCTTCTGCACACAGTGGTCGGCACACTGCATTGCCACAAAAAATATTCAGAGAAGGAAGATGCAGAAAACAGAAACAGCTCAAGCTTCCATTCTTTTCACCAGCTTTGTTTTTCTCTCGAACACGCAGGACAACTACGTGTCGGTTTTTTAAGAGAACATGTCATTTCTATCTTTTTTGCCTTCTTTTCTGTCAGAAATTATACTCGTTGACTTAATGGATGCAGTATGCATTGATTTTTCTAATCCCATTTATTAATTTATAGGAGTTATGATCAGCAAGTTTCAAGAAGTGGGAAAAAGAATTATTTTGCACTAGGAAGTAAGGAACCAGATTTGTTCTTTGATACTGCAGAACCAAGAACTCTGGTTTTAATAACTATATAAGTAACTACCACCGAAGGCCGAGCCGAGCCGGTGTAAATAATTCCCTCATAGGTTTGACAAACAGATGGATCCTGGGTTTCTGATGCGGCGCTTGCGGAATCATGAAGCAAAATTCTTCTTTTGGTCTCTTATATATCTCTTATATGCGGAGAACGGCAGGCGCAATTCAAGATGCAAGCTCAGATTGAGAGGGACAGGGGAAAAAAAGGCACTTTTATCCATGCAGTGTCCATGGCCTGTCTCCTGTTGTAAGTTCATCATGAGCAGGTCTAGGCTAATGAGGTGAAGTTGCAGGGGCAAGTAGAACTCTTGAGCACCAATCATCAGCGACCGCTAAAGAATAATGTAGCATCTGTCGCTGCTGAGATGAACATCATGCCACGCTCAATGTGTGCGCATCGAGGTTTTCTGAATCTATTACAACAACTTGCGGAAATGAAGACATCCAGTTTTATATTGAGTTGAGAGAAGAATCGTTGTGAACTGGTGAGGGGGTTATGTTTCTTCAGGCAGCACAAGGGACCATCTTGCCAACTGTCCTTCGCAAATTTTTTTGATCCTTGAATGTGCTGCTACCATGATGAGAACTGTGAGATGCGGCAAAAAGTTATGCATGGTCATATATCTACTACTTACTGACTTAACTGATAAAAACTTGACCCGATGAATTTTATTTTCCTTTCTGTACTGATGGGATCTTCAGTACTGTACTTCCTATATTGGTTGAACTGCAGTGTGATACAACTGATAAAAAGGTTGGTTTAATATCTTCTTTCTGAAATGTGAATAGGAGGAAGATTCCATTTCATCCCCATCAAACACTGCCACCGTGTGGCACAGTTGGAGACGCCATAAACTCTAGTAGATCCTAATCCATGCATTGAACATCAACAAATGCATCTGCTTTAGCACCACCATATGATACCTTTTTATGTTTTCACGTTTGCAAGTTGCAACAAGCAGAAGTGAACTATATATAAACTAGACCCAAGTTCCTTTCTGCTTACATCAAACAGGCAATAATTGATGTGCTCAGTCCAATCAAGCAATGCGACATCGGCACACAACCAATGCAAGAACTAATCATCGTCGCGAACCTGCTCCGTTTGATTTTGGCCTCAGATCCCACTACTCAGATGGTTGTTTATGTGGCCATTCAGACGATGAAGTATCAAGTAGGTGCAAATCGGAAGAGACATATTTCTTTCTGATACTTGTTACACAACAGCAGTCGTAGTAGTAGTACACCAGTACTAGTAGTCTAGTACCAGCAGCAGCAGCGTTATGAGGTCAGAACTCATAATAAAGGGGATCAAGCGACCAGATGCAAGTCACTATTTATTAATGCGTCATTTGGAGCAGCGATGAGACGCTTAGCAATCTCGTCATTGATCAAGCTGGATAAATATATGTATACACAGATACATATGTGCCTTTGTAAGCATGGCGATGCAATCTTTTTGTGTTTTCTCTTGGCCTATTGGCCTAGTTGTCTTAAAAAACCTGAACTGACAGAGGATGTCTGCAGGGTTATTGTAAGTGATAAAAAACCTAGTTGGCATAAAGATCCATGCCACTTTTCTGAGATTTGGACTGAGATCAAGCAAGGGCTCTAAGTTCAGTTTCAGCAGTTCGGCAGTCTAGGCTTCTAGAAGTGTTGGATGTCCCAACCCTGGCTTAAGAACACTACCTTCAGAAGAAAATAACCATCTCATCACTGTTTCTACTGTCTGAAATGTGAATTGAAACTTTCTTGTTGATACTTAGTTGCCTTGTATGTATCTGGTATAAAGTATGAACCAACTTCTCTTGTACTAGATTGATTTCTAGCATTTTTGAATGGTGATTTAGACTAAATATGAAAGCTATTGGTTATAGAACATAGAAAGAGAGATCCTTCGATCAGAGTATCTTGTCCAAAAGATTTCAGAGGATTAGTTTGTACAAGAACAGGACAGGTTTCCAGAGACGAAGCCCTTGACCGGACGGAATCTACAAGCTGAGTCAGTAACAGTCCTGCTCTGATCCCTCAGCCGAAGATTCCGTTCCGCCCCTCCAACTGAATTATATTTACCCACACACACATGCATTATCTTCTTGTTTTTTTTTTATGAACAGTTTAAGGCTTTAAGCACAAGCGCCAAGCTGTTTTGGTTTACCCCTGTAAATAAATCTGTAATTACTATATACACAAACATTACGTATTCATCAGCCATGCTGCCGCTGCAACAAAGCTTGCAAAGCACGGCGTCGACTCGGCGAGCACCCTGTTCGCTTGGCTTATAAGCCATACTTTTTCAGTCAACAAATAGTATTTTTCTCTCACAATAGATCAGCCAACAGTATTTTCAGCCATATCAGCCAAACGAACAGGGCAGAGAATCGACGCCGTCTACACACTTGCCTCTGTGCCCAATCATCGTCGCTACTGCAGCTGCAGCAGCTCATCTTCTGTCAGAGCTGCGAATCGGCATATAAAACTAAGCAAAAGCCAATTGTTTCTTCGTCTCCTTCGAAAGCCAACTTGTGATTTGTTTATTTTAATCCTTTCTTTCAGCCTAGTTAATAGCCAATTGGTTTATGCTTCGCATTTGCAATCCTCATCCTATAAATACACCTGCTCTGTGATCTGCTTCTTCTTCATTCAGATATATGTATATCTTGCTAGCTTCGAATCGAGATCGAGTAGCTCAGCTGATTCACCGGCAAGAACGAGCTGATCGACAAGTGCAAGCATTTTTTTAGATGAAGAGGTTTGCAGTGCAGGAGAGCGAGATGGCGCGCGTGCTGATGCTCATGTCGCACTCGCACGCCCAGGACCAGGCGTTGCCACTGCCGGTCGTCGTCGCCGGCGGGCGCGACGGCGAGCGGGAGGCGCCGGAGCGGGTGTTCGTGTGCAAGACGTGCAACCGCGTGTTCCCGTCTTTCCAGGCGCTGGGGGGCCACCGCGCCAGCCACAAGAAGCCACGGCTAGACGGGGACGGCGACCCCTCGCTCGCCAAGCCCAAGTTGCACGGCTGCTCCATCTGCGGCCTCGAGTTCGCCATCGGCCAGGCCCTCGGCGGCCACATGAGGCGCCACCGCGCCATGACCGGCGGCATGCCCATCATGCCGGTGGTGCCGCCGGCGACGACGACGAGGATGGTCGTCGACAAGAAGCCGGACGGCGACGTCGTCGGCTTCATCCACCACGACCACGGCCACGGTGGCGTCAAGCACGGCGGGCTGTGGCTCGACCTCAACCACCCGCCGTGCGACGACGACGGCTGCGACGCCGAGGTGGAGTGCGGCCACATTAATGCCGCCGCCGCCGCCGGGATCACGTTCCATCAGTTCCTCGACACTGCCACCATGGCCGTCGACTGCCTTGGCTACTAGATACCACCAAGCTCCATGATTCTTCTCCCTGCCACGTACTACTGGTGCACCGGCCTGTTTTTTGTTTCTTTCCTTTCTTTTCTTTTCTTTTCTGGAATCTTCTTCTTCATTTGCTTCTGCGTGGAGGGGAGAAATCCACATTTTGTAGCAGTAGTAGAATGAAGGTGCCTAATGCATGCATGGATGATGTGCATGAAGGTTTTGGGGTGTCTTTGAGCTGCTTGGTGGATAATTTGGAGGACTAATTGCCACCAAAGCTAGCTGATTTACTACCTTGGGTTTCATGTTATTATGGATAAAAACCCTTTGGTCAAATGCCTTTGATCGATGTAATTATTTAATGTGAGTAAGATAAATATATAGAGAGCTTGTGGCTTTCTTCAGTTGGTAATCCTGACCCTGCATATATGTCAAGTTGCCAATTTTAGTATCTTAGCTGACATAACACATGAGTTGAATCTGCGATACTTGACGTCGAAATCGATCAAAGGTCTTCTGTTTAATTTGCTTTTATCTGTGAGGCTAGTATTTTCTCTGCATATTATAATGTGATTATTATCGTTAAGAAAGTTGATCTGATTAGTTTCTCCAGAAAGAGACTGAACTCTGTATATATACACTGTTAGGAAAAAACGACTATATTAGTATATTGCTTCTAGTATACCTGCCCCAGAGTGACATCTATGACTATGAGTGTTCCTCTTATATCTTATCTATATATATAGTTAACATATTCAAGTATAGTTCTATCCTGAAATCCTGAATATTTTTTTCATGGTAGTAAAGAGAAGGATCTTCAGAGTGAACTCTTCAAACCAAGAGATGCATTTTCTCCGGGCTCTACATTTGAGCAACCAGCTGGTGTCGGAGTATACGAGTTTTTAATATTGGTGTTTTTTTCTATAAGATTGGTTAAAGTTAGAGAAGTTAGACAAAACTAAAACTACTTATATTTTGGGATGGAGGGAATAATTAAGACTCAACAATGAAAGATAGGACCAGGCGCGTTGCCTAACCACTACGTCAAAATAGCACTTCACTGTCAGTTCAAAATACCCCATTACTGTTGGATTTTAAACTAGCACAACCATACCGGCAGTGATGAGAGTTAGCTATCACTGCCGGTTCCTACAAACCGGCACTGTTCTTCAACTTCACTGCCAGTTCTTTACACAACCGGCAGAGTTCAGTTCCACCAACACTGCCGGTTCATAAGACCACCTGGTAGAGTTCATTTCCACCAACACTGTCGGTTTGTGTGTTGAACCGGCAGTGTTGTCGTACGAATCACTGTCGGTTTGTGACAAGAACCGGCAGTGATGGCTAAGCCAACGCTGCCGGTTTGTGGCTCCAGCCAACAGTGCCATCACTGCCGGTTTGTTGCTAACCGGCAGTAATGTCACGTTCGCATTTTATTGTTTTATAATTTATTTTAATTTATATTTTTTCATAGAATCGGGTTTCACTTTATATACGCTACTTAGACGACAGGTCCATCAATATTAAACATTACAAAGTTACGGTTACAGTTCAAATGTTCTCATCAAGATCTCGATCCCTCAAAATAAAAAAGAAATGTTCTCGGACTTCACAGATTGTGCAATGCTTCTCGGACTTCTTACAATAATCTGGCGAACCGCTCTGGGCCATACTGGTCCTTGAACTTCACAGATTGTGCAATGAAAAATACTCCATCTTTTTTCAATACCTCGGCTAAGATGAATTTTGCCAGCTCCGATTACAGCGCGACGATCTCTATGTCTAACAGCCTTTCGTGGTTATATTTCTTGCGCTGTCGTTCAAAAAAGATGATATCCAAAGAGGAATCAGTAAATCATCTTGTTGAATGATTAACAAACATAAATGAAATGGGGATTATACACACCAACTTATCGGCTTCTTCCGATTTCCCGCCGATGTAGCGAAGTGTTGCCCACATTACATAAAACCCGTATTCATTGTTTCCCGCCGGCTGTTTTAGGTACTTCCCCTCCATTTCGACAACCTTGAATGGGATCTGCGTCTCACCGATATGTCTTCTTCGGACACTGAGCAACATTAAAAGGAGAAACGTTAGAAAGCGGTATGTGTGATTAGAAAATAATATATTATTAGGATCACTTACTAATTCAGCACTGCCACCCGTGCATCCAGATGATGAAATGATTTTTTCTTCGAGTCCTACACCTCGATCAGATTTTTGGCAAGATTAACACAAATGAAAACGAAATGGTGGCTACAATCACAAAATCCTAATTATCGAATAATCTTAACGAAAGAAGAAGCATAAATTAAAAGCCAAGAACATATACTCGCAGTTGTAGGCTAGAAGTACGTGGGTTTTGTTCTTCATCTTGAATTCATCGAAAACTGCAATCAATCTCTGTTTTAGGTCTTTCACGTCACATCCATGGAGGCCTAGACATGTCTTCTCATTGACTCGCAAGGGGTCCAAGAAGCCTATGTTATCCCATTTGCTTTTTAGAATGCAAAATTTTGCTATACACCTACATAAAATCATGGAAAGTACTCAAAAGTTAACAATGTGTCCCGAGAGAGTAGTTAATTGTAATATCGTGCGCGTAGCGTACTTACATAGTCCACAGCGTCAACATTTGTGTATCGAGAGAGCGTTTCTGGTATAGCTGGAACAAGCACTCCCACTCGATATTGAACTTCTCTTCTTCAGGATAATTAAAAACATGTGGCGAACGGATAATAACCTCAAAACCAAAGTCCTCCATCTCTGTTGTTTGAGCCATGTAATATTCATGCAACTGGCACACATATGTTGTCAAATTTTTATACTCGTGATTGGGAACAAAAAGATTACCTCTTTCATACTTCATTGCCGGTGTTCTCGTCCCTTGTATATCATAATAGATGTTCGCGGCCTCTTCCATGGTTAATTCGGAGTTATCTTCAACGAACTTATGTATCTTCCTTAAATTTTCATTGTGTATTTCATCGGCTCTTGTTGTAGCGTACAGATTCTGTGTTTGCCTTTCAAATTCGGACTTCAACAAAAACAGATGCAGTGAGGCACAGAGATTGAAGAAACTAATACAATCTTCCTTCAAAATGTGTGCTGCAAATTTTCCTTCCATCAAGTTTGTAACGCTGCCACTGAACGACCTTTTTTCTTTTTTGTTGGTCCACTTTGAGAGCATTAGCGACCGAATCCAAGGACCTTTTCTGCGACTGCGAGGATGCCTTTGATCTTGTTTTGGGCTGAGGTGGAGGAGGAGGATGATGACGAGAATTCTGTTTTCCCGGGGCTCATGAAGATGGAGGAGGAGGAGTCTTCTCTTTTCTCGGGGCTGATGAAGATGGAGTCAGACGAGGAGGAATAGAAGGAGACCTCTGTCTTCTCGGGGGTGATGGCAAGGGATGAGGAGGGGAGTGATCTTTGTTGGGAGATGGTGAGTGATCATCATGGGTGGGCGAAGACAGTGGCGTACACTCAGAAATGGCTAGTAAGGTAGTTTCCAGAAAACTGATTTTTTCTTCCAAACGCTCTATCAGGCGCTGCTACTCTATTGTCCCCCTTCCCAAGGACAACCTCTAGTTTGTTGAGTTCTCGAAGTATCACAGGCCCGTCTCGATATTTTTGAGCTAAGCGTTTCTCAATAGTACCATTAAAATCTTTTCTATTACTGCGGTAAGGGTGATCCTTAGGTAGGAACCTACGGTGTCCCATATAAACTATCTTTGAGCTATTTGGCAGATTAACTGCATCGGTGTCGTCTAAGCACTCGACACATCCAGTATAGCCTTTTGTCTTCTCTCCAGACAACGAACCTCGACCTGGCAGGTCGGTGATTGTAGCGATAAGTACTCCCTTGATCGTGACATGTTCCTTTTTATACTCGTCCCAAACATCTGGCACACCCTTTTTAAACATCTCCACTAGTTTATCGATAACTGGTTCCAGAAACACATCGATGTCATTCCTAGGTTGTCTTGGCCCTTGGATCAGTAGTGGTATCTGGATGTATGACCGTTTCATACAGACCTAAGGTGGAAGGTTGTATATACAGAGCGTCACTGGCCAGGTGCTATGATTGCTTCTAACCTGGTCGAAAGGATTCATCCCATATGTGCTCAAAGCAAACCAAAGGTGCCTTACCTCTCCACCGATGTCCTTATAGAACATAGTATTGATAGTCCTCCAGTCATGCCTATCGGCGGGGTGCCTCATCATTGTATATTTCTTGCGCTCTTCGCCATGTCAGCGCAACAGCTTGGCTGACTTTGCACATGCAAACAGCCTATGAACCCAGGGAGCTATAGGGAAATACCAAACGACCTTTACGGGACCTCTGGTCTTGGTACCCTCATCTGACGGCCTTTCCTTGTACCATGGAGCTTCACACTTGGGGCATTTGTCTAAGTCTTTGTATTTTTCTCCACGGTACAATATGCAATCATTGGAACACGCGTGGATTTTTTCAACCTCGAGGCTGATGGGGCAGATCATTTGCTTGGCCAAGTATGTCTTTTCTGGCAACTCATTTTTTTCTGGGAGCATTTTTCTTATTATACCTAACAACTGATCGAAGCCTTTATCGCTCAATCCGTTTGTCGATTTGAACTCTAACATCATGATGTCGGCTTCACTGGTGTTTTGCCATCTTGTCTCATTTTCTCTAGCTTTCTCAGCTGTCTTTCACTAAGACATCTAGTCTCTACATTACGTAGTAGCTGAGAAATGCCATCGTTATCCTTGGTGTCGTCAGCTAGCGTGTTCCTAAACACATTATTAACTGTGGCCATAGGTTCCGTCACTACTAGAAATGTGTTCATCAATGACGATTCACTCGTGACGATTACTAATTTCGTCACATAATGAGAGCATTCTATGACAAAAAGTGCAGGTTCGTCATTAGTCACAAGTGACGGAGCTTTGGCACGAAGAATAATGACGAAAACGAAATAATTGTCATACAATAACAAAACTAAATCGTCATTGATTGTTTGGCTCGTGTACCACCTCGAGGACATGGGTCCAGTTGGACCTGTAGCCTTCCCCCTCCATTTTTTTGCAAAAAAATAGCTCACTGAGTGAGCTTCGAACCCGCAACCTGCTGCTAGGTTGATAGGTGCCTTACCACTGGAGCACTTGGCCTTTTGTGATAAAAATATGCATATTTTTTTATTTGTAAACTCCATGGTAATTGAATCATAGATGATGATGTGGCGCCGTGGTCCCACCAGTGGGTCCCACACCGAGGACATGGCGGAGCGGTCCCACCATCGGGTCCCACGTCGATGATGTGGCGATGCGGTCCCACCAGCGGGCGTGGCGGCGAACACGCGTGGCGCCAGCGGGCCTGTGGTCCAGCTCCACCAGCCGCCTGCCCTCCTTTTAATTTTTGCAAAATAATCCCCAGGGGGGATCGAACCATGACTGCCGCTAGATGGGGAGGAGGTGTTACTACCGGAACTCCCCGGCCTTTTGTGTTTATGGCTAGCCTGCTTTTTTGTATTTGTACTTAGAACATGATATCATGTTTTTTGTTTTGTCGATCGAGTTGATGGGCCATACGTGTGTGGGCGGCGGTCGCGTGAGACGTCCCATACGTGGCGCGCATAGGTATCGTGGCGCCACCGTAGTTCTTCTCCTCGGGAGGCCAGTCTGCGATCTGGCGATCTCGTGAGCCGTCGCTCGCCGTCAGCCGCCGATACTAATCTGGCGATCTCCATCTCCTTCTCCCTGCGTCCACGCCGACACTGCCGTTGTCAAGACGCTGCAGGGACAAAGCAAAGCAATGACGACGGCGAGCGAGAGCTACGCTGTGGAGCACGAGCAAAGGATTGCCGAGTACAAGGTTTGATTTGTTTATCAATTTGTTTTACATATATGCATGTCTTTGATGTGTTTTTGAATTTTGTTGAATTTATTCTTCGGAATTTAAGGACCGAGTACAATGTACGATGGATAGAAGCTGGATTTTTGGGACACAATTCACACCTGCATATGTGAAAGGAGTTGAAGAGTTCATGAAATTTGTCGCTGAAAGATACCTCAAGACAGCCACATACTTTGTCTGGCAAAGAAATGTCTTAATGAAACTCGTGGTCTTAGGATGATGTAAGTGACCATATACACATTTATGGGATGTCACCATACACCAGTGTGGATTCATCATGGGAAGTCGGCAGACATCAGTAGTAGTTGAGAATTTGGAGCAGCCAGAGGTCGAAGGAAGTGATCATGACTTTGGGATACATGTGGATGTGGCCGATGATGATTATGATGAGGATCACGGAGTACCGTAGATGATAGGAGATCTGATGTCGTGGGCAGAGGTGATGGAGAACAACCAAGGTTTGCAAGAGTCCTTGAAGATGCAAAGAAGTCACTTAGCCCGGATCTAGCCATTCAAAATTCTCTTTTCTGGTGAGGATGTTATATATCAAGTCTCGTTATCGAATTGGCAATACAGGATTTTCCATAATGATGAAGCTGTTGTCATCAGGATTCCCTCAGAGTGAGTTGCCAAAATCATATGATGAGGCCAAGAAATATCTTGGAGAATTGGGCCTTGGTTACGAAAACATCCATGTGTGCAAGAACAATTGTGTGTTGTTTCGGAAGAGGTATGAAAAAGAGAATGTGTGCCTAGTATGCAAGACGTCTAGATGGCAAGATGAAATAGGGAACAAGAAGGTTCCACACAAGGTATTGAGGCATTTTCCACTTTTGCCAAGGTTGAAAAGAATTTTTGCTTCAAAGCAAACTTCTGAGGAAACACAATGGCACAAGAAAAAGAGGACGCCAGTCGACAATGTAATGAGCCATCCAGCTGATGGAGAAGCATGGAAGGACTTCGACACGAGGGAACCATCCTTTGCAGATGATCCGAGGAACCTGAGGCTTGCCTTAGCTACTGATGGATTCAATCCATTTGGCAACATGAGTACGCAGTACAGTATGTGGCCAGTGCTTCTGACACCACTGAATCTCCCACCATGGAAATGCGTGAATCCAGCAAACTGCTTTATGTCTTTACTCATCCCAGGTCCAAAATCTCTAGGAAAGGATTTTGATTTGTTCCTTGAGCCCCCTAATTGAAGAACTGCTCGATCTATGGAAGGGTGTCAGTACCTACGATGCATGCACTGGTCGGAAGTTTAACCTTCGTGCTGCCGTGTTGTGGTGTATACATGATTTTCCAGCGTTGAGCACGTTATCAGGGCGAACAACAAAAGGGTATTATGCATGTATTCATTGTGATAAGGATCCGTTGTCTCGGGCAATAAGGAATAAGATATGTTACATTGGACATCGTCGTTACCTTCCAAGGACACATGCATGGCGGAGAAGCTTGGCTTTCAATGGTAAGCGTGAAAACAAAGAGCAACCAGGCAAGTTCACTTTGGAGGAGGTCCTAGAGGAGCTAGAGAAGGTGAAAGATGTCAGGCCAGGGAAGCATCATGAAATTATTGGAAATAAAAGGAAGCGCAATGAGGGTCCAAAGATTTATAGCCACAAAGTTGGGTTGTGGAGATTGCCATATTGGAAACATTTAAAGCTTCCACATAATCTCGATGTCATGCACATAGAGAAAAACATATGTGAAAACACTTGAGTAGCGCATTGGTAAGGCACTTTGAGTTTCTCCCTGCGCTCCCGGGTTTGAACCCAATGGGAGCCAATTTTTTTTGTTTTTCCCACATTTGTTGTGTTTATTATTTTTCTATGTCTCTATGTTTATTTTTTTGCCAGATTTTTAATTAATTATTAATATATTATTGCTTACTGATTTACCTCATTGATTTTCAAACATCTTATTACATTTTTTAGATATTATTGTACTTATTTGTTGAATGACTAAAGGATAAAAGCTTTAAGCTACCTTGTGACTAAGTGAGAGTTGTTCATGCATGTACAAGATGTATAGTACCATTTTGTCGAAATCATTTGAAACTTTAATGGGATGTTTATGGAGCCAAACAATGATGTTGTGTGCATCTGTGCAATTTTTTGACCAAGTTTACCTATTATTGTAATTTTTTGTTGGATTAGTGAAGGATAAATGTTAAAATACCCTAACCTAGCTAAAAAATTATAAAAACTTGCATGGACACCTCACTTTGGTGTATAACGTTGACAAAAAAGTTTCAACTAATTCCGAGAAAGTGGTCATGCACATCCTCACAAAGGCATACATGTCTAACATATAACCTAATAACTAAGCGAGAGTTGTTCATGATTGTACAAGATGTATAGTACCACCTTGTCAAAATCATTTGAAAATTTTATGGGATGTTTATGGAACCAAACTATGATGTTGTGTGCATCTGTGTGATTTTCTGACCAAGTTTCCATATTATTGTAATTTTTTGTTGGGTTAGTGAAGGAATAAATGTTAAAAAACCCTAAGCTAGCTAAAAAGATCTAAAGCCTTGCATGGACACCTCACTTTGGTGT
The DNA here is from genome assembly GCA_904845875.1 of Miscanthus lutarioriparius. Lineage (NCBI taxonomy): Eukaryota > Viridiplantae > Streptophyta > Magnoliopsida > Poales > Poaceae > Miscanthus > Miscanthus lutarioriparius. The sequence goes on along the minus strand of CAJGYO010000390.1, from coordinate 14,633 downwards.
ATAATGATGACAAAAAAGTTTCAGCTAATTCTAACAAAGTGGTCAGGATCATCCTGACAAAGTCATACATGTCTAACATATATCCCTCTAACTAAGTGAGAGATGTTCATGCTTGTACGTGATGTATAGTACCACTTTGTCAAAATCCTTTGAAATTTTTATGTCATGATCATACACCAAAATAAGGTGTCCATGCAAGTTTTTAGAATTTTCTACATAACTTAAGGTATTGTAGCTTTTATCCTTTAGTTATTCAACAAATAACTAAGATAATAACTAAAAATGTAATAAGAAGTTTCAAAATAAATTGGGTACCATAGGGTCTTCCCGAGGGAAAAATGCTGCCAAAAAAATGCCGCCTAAAACCTGATTACCGCTAATTTAGCCATTACCCCCCTCCTCCTCACCCCTAGCCACTCGTCCCCTCCCCCCACACATTTCTCCAACCCTAGCCGCCACCGCAGGAACACAACCGTCGTCGCCGAGGTGCTTCCTCGCCCGCGAGCTGTGTCGTCGTGGACTAGGGGTCGCCTCGCACAGTCCCGCTTCCCTGCTGACGACCACTGCACGACGAGCACCAGTGTCCGCTTCCCGTTGACGACCACCATGACGATTTAGCACCGGTATACATCCGCAATGGTGGCAACCAGGGGTCAAGGTAGGAAGAGACCTGCACAACAAGATCAAGGTAACCATTTGGCTATAGATTGAGTTAGGCGTATGTGATTTATTTTGCTTTTTGTCTTCCCAGATTTTCCTGTGCAATTAGTAATGCATTGTGAACCCAATTTGTCTTCCCAGATTTTCCTAGATTTTCCTATGCAGTTAGTAATTTAACTTTGAATGTGAACCTAGTTTGTCTCCACTCCATTTTAGTACAGTGATTTCTAATAACTATTCATAACGAATGTACTCAGATCTTGAAAGGCATGAAGAATAGTCATAAGTGATAATGTCAGTATAATTTCTCTCGCTCAAAAATTTGAATCATGTTCTCAGTAGGTTCATCTCCTAGCTAGGGAGCCGATATTTCTACGGTTTCTTGAATCCTTGCACCTCTCTGCATTTGGAGCCTTTAGGAGGTGTTTTTGGTCCTATTTGCCTCCCCATTTTGGTTTCATGAGTCTAAACTTTAGGAGTGATCCTTAGAATTTGACCCAACAATCAACATATGTATCTAGAATTTCTGCTGTCAGATCTTGATCATCAAATTAAGATTTGCTTCATCTGTATATTTGAATCATTTTCACTATTTTTGTAGTTTTGAGTATTTGGTCATTTCTTGCTAGATCATGGTTAAGCACCTATAAATTTTTCTTAGTTTTTAATCAATCTGTGTCAAAAGAATATTAGAATGGTTCTATTGCACAACCGATACACTATTTCATCTTAAACTCATATAGCAAAGAAACTTCTCATTTGTAAAATACATGATCCCACCCGATGCCTTTCCTTCCACTTGGGGAATAAATCCTTTTTCGAATCGAAAATGTAGCAGAGTGCATGCAAGTGTGTTGATTGGAAAATAGTAGTTCAAGACAAGCTATCTTCAAATTTTTCATGATTTTAGAGTAATTGTGCTTCAAAGACACAAATACACCATACCTCTTAGTTCTTTCCGACCTAATACTTTTTGCCTATAACCTATCACCTCTTATCCCTTAGCTCTTCAGCAGGCACTACTAGCTCCTACCTCTTATCTATCTATCATCTAGTATTACTACCTCTTAGCCCTTAGTTCACTCCTTTTTATTTTCTAATAGACACAATTTGCTTGTTTTTGTAAGAATATGAAAAAACTGATTATGAGAGACGCCGGGATGCACGCGTGGCGAACAATTTAAAGAAGATGCAAGATTTCGGCCTGAAAAATCTATCTTTTCAATTTAATAACTCTATATCACTATCTGCATCAAAGAAGGGGGGAAAATCAGCAAACAAGAAAAGAAATAATGAAGATTCGGATTCATCGGAGTATCTCCTTGAAGATGATGATCAAGGAGATAGTGATGATGATGACACTGAATCTGTTGAGCAGCCACAACCCCTGGCAACTAAGGTGCTTCTTCTATCTTCAAAGTACTGGATGGGGAATATTTGCATTGCATTTGAGTGTTTTTAATCTGTTCTTAAATATATGCCTTTGCTTTTAGATGCATCTTGTTTCTTGCATACCTGTTCTTTAATATATGGTCTAGCTTACTGCTGCAGATGACTTACTTGATTTTTTTATCCACAGTTTCTTCCAGGGTATAGTCAGAAAGTCCTAGCTTCAAAGAAGAAGACAGGCCCCACCATGGCGCCAGGAGTTAGGGCTAGTAAGAGAGTGAGGGCATCTCAAGGATCACAGGTTCAGCCTCCTGAATCACAAACAAGATCATCAAAAAGGCTTCTTATTTTGGCGAGAGATGGCCAGAATGTAGAGGATCCTACCAATGGTCATGATGAAACACCACCACAAAGGTCTTATACAGATGCAGAGGAAGGCGATGGAGCTGGTGGTCAGGACAATACAGCTGCAGAGGAATTCAGTGGAGGTGGTGCTCAAGATAGTACAGGTGCTGATGAAGACAATGCAGCTGGAGAGGAAGACACTGAAGGAAAGTTGATGTTTCTTTGTCATTCTATTATGCCATCTGGTTTGCTGATCTGCATGAAACTAAAGCATTTAAATCCAAATTGTATTTTGCAGCTCCTTCATAGCGAGCCCCAAGGAGACCCAGGCCACCCACCAAGGGAGCATAGCTGGACAGGATGACTAAAGCTATGGGAAGGAGAATGCCCATAGCTGTTGCTGAAGGGAAAAGAAGGCCTCATGAACCTGTTTAAGCAGCCAAGTTTGCATCTGAGGCTGGTGTCATCATTAGGGATAAGGTCCCTGTCCTAACTCATTGGAAAGATTACAAGAGAGATGATCGCTATTATAAAAGACTTTGTGGGAAAGCTCTCTGTAAGTGCATTATTGTTTCTATGGTAAACTTGTATATCTATTTAACCTGCATTGACTAACTAAATATGGAATTGTCATATGACTAGGGCGCTTGGCCATTAACCCTGAAGACAAGCCAACAGAGGAAGCTTGCACTGATATGCTGCGCTCTGGGGTGCGGCAAATGCGTTATCGGCTGAAGAACAAATACTTCAATGGTAAACCTGCAAATGAGATTCCCACAACTTCTCCAGTTGCATGCATGTCTGATGCAGAGTGGAGGGTACTGGTTGCAAAGTGGTGTAATCCAAAAAACATGGTACGGGTATCTTGTCATATATTCTTTCTCATTCAGTTTCCAAAGATCTCATTTGGAACCTATGATCTCATCTGACATGTTCATTCTCTTGTAGGAATCATGTGAAAAGAACAAGCAGAATCGCAGTAAAGTCAAGTATCATCGTGCTACGGGTTCTCGCAGTTTATGTGGCACACTTACATGCATATATGTAAGTAAAGAGTACCTTGTACATATTTGCACTAACCAACTTATTTTGCATTTTATCGACAACTTTCCCAGAATTGATTATCTATGAAATGTAAAAAGAAGAAAAAACAATGCGGAACCAAGCACGTAACAAAATGAAGAACTTGATTTGGTGGAGGCCTTCAAGACCTGCCATACCAGCTCAAAATGGTCTCAATGAACCAAAGCAAGAGAAGCACTTGTAAGTCCCGACATCTGCTTTACATTGTGCCATTTTGTTCATTAATTGGATAACATGTCCTATTTTAATCATTTTGTATTCTCGTCTTTTGCTCAAAACTGGTCATAATCCAACATAGCTATATACTTGATAAATAAGTTAAGTACTAATCAAGGCTCGTTCTTATTTCGGGAACAATCTACATGCAAATCATAAATTCATATTGCAATCATTGATATACTAGATTAAAACGCAATGTATCAAACAAGGAATGGTTGAATGGGTTATTATCTTGGATGGATATGAAAATGAAAGCAACCTAATCTGCAGCCAAAGTCTCTAAAGCCCATGCTTTTAGTTATTCTCATGTGCTTTATGTATGTGTATTATCTCGCTAAACCAATCCATTGAACAATCTGATAATCGTGCTCTGTTAATACTTGATAGATGTTGACTGGAATGAGATTGCATTTAACTGAAAACAATCTGAACTAATTGTGTCCACATGCTAGGTGATTTCTGATTGTTTCATTGTAGAGTAGCTGTGCTTTATGTCGAGAAGAACCAAACTACAGTTTTACATAATGTTCCACATAACAAATCGATAAATTATACTACATCATCCATTTTGCTAGGTTTGCTTCTACCTCTCTCTAGTACACATCTTGCTATTTATATTTTTAAAATACATCTTGTGTGATATTTGCCCTCAAATTAATGCAATAATGATCAACTAATGATGGGTCATTGTTTGTTTTTATCAAATATGGAAGCTTTGAGGGCGTAACACTGTTCTTTCAAGGTGAGACAACAATTATCCAGCAGCAAGTTGTGTCCTGTGTGCTCTCCTGCACAGCTCAAACCATTTCCTCAAGAGTGTTGGCATCAAACCAGTGGCATCCTCCAAATCATCATCATCAAATGAAAGCGAGCTTGGGAAGAACTAGCAAATTGAAGCTAAGGTCACAGTTGTACAAGGTGAAATCGACGATCTCAAGAAGAGAAGTGAACAAGTGAGGAAAAGTCAAGCGAGGACACAAAAGGAGATGGAGGAGTACAAGAAGTCGACAGAGATAAACACCAAGGCAATGGAGGAGAACAATGCGCTTGCTCAAGCGTATCTTGGCCATCAACAATGGTTCTTCGACATGAGGCACAGGCTGTAGTAGTTGCTAGTTGATGAAGCAAGGGGTCCGTCTTTGGTGATTTTGCTTATGCAATAACCTATGTTGTTGTTGCTTGCCCACTTTTTAATAGTTGTTTGTCATAACCTATGTGAACCGAGATGAAACTAGTACATGGAATATGATGTCTAGTGAGTTATATGTGAACCAAGTTTAGTATTGTTCATTAAGTTGATGGTACCTATGAATCTTTGGATCTGTAAGTTGATGGTAATTGGAATATTGTGATCATTTGTTCAAATGTGCACCTGTGATGAATTTTGTTACCTTTTGTGACGATTTTATAGTCGATTCTGTGACTATTTTGTAATCTATTCAAGATGAATTTGTAATCACTTGATGGACAAAATGAGAGCCAATCATAGCAAGACACGTGGACTACTCATAGCATGCCCTATGGCCCAATAAAAAGTGGACACGTGCACATCCACATCATCGGCCACGCGGTGACCCACGTAGTCGACACGTCACCAACCACGTGCCAAGCCACGTCACCAAACGTGGACGCGCTTACATGGACAGACCGCGTCGGTACCGCCGCCAAATGCGGCGTATACACCGTCTGGCCGCCTAACAGATGGCAAGTTATGACGAAAAAGGGGCTACATCAATGACGAAAATGCATCGTCATAGAAAGAATACTCTTCTATGACGAGGGCCATTTCTTCATAGAAGGAACGCACATCTATGACGAAAATATACGTTTCGTCACGTTATCCAAAATATGACGCTCATTCAATGACGAAATCGATTTCGTCACAATTTCGTCATAAAATGATATATGTGACGATTTTGGTGTCTTCAGTGACGAAAGGAAAGCGTCATTGATGAACACATCCCTAGTAGTGCGTATTGACACCGGGTTCCTCGTCAGTATCGTGGATGGCTACGTCAGGCATGTCCACATCATCATTGTTTTCCTGCAGAACATTCACACCAACCTCACCATGCATACATATCGTATAGTTTGGCATGAACCCCCTGGTAATCAAGTGCGATCGTATAGATTTAATTTGACGAAAGTTCCTTTGATTCTTGCAATCTTTGCATGGGCAGAAGACATGGTTCCTATTCTCAGCATGGGCTTTGGCATCGGTGATAAACTGGCTGACGCCATGCATGTACCACTTATCCATTCGGGACAGATGCATCCACTCTCGATCCATCTCTGCACAAAAAAAATACTGAGACAGTAATTACAAAGAATTAATAAGAAATCAAGCTTCATGAAGAACAATTGTAGCTCGAAAGTACCATTTTTGGAAAATATTATTGTACACTAATTATTGGAAAATTGAAATTGGTAGCCCCGGCCCTGTAAATTGAAAATCGTAGTAAAAAACAATTATTGCACAATAATGAAGAACATATATTCTACTTTACTTCTAAGAACTAATTATAGCATCACATACTAACAATGATGATCTTGACCACCATGGAATAATTAGCTAGGAATTTAAATATGCCCATAGACACCAACCATTTGGATGATGGATTCACCACAATTTGAGACTTGCACAAATGTCCAATTGAAAAAGTGCTCTCTAGAATAGAGAAAGAATTAGAATGAGAATCAAGCAATGTAGCCATCAAAACGAAGCTAATTAAGCAACAAAATCAAATGAGTGAATGTTTGTAACTAACCTTAAAGCAAAAAGATCAAGCCATTCTTCAAAATCCAAGCACTAGCTTCATGGTGAAGAGCAGCCGCAACAATGGAGGGAAGGGCCCAAACGCGCACCTTTGTTCTCGGGATGGAAGAGAGGAGGAAGGAGAGGACGGCTGCAGCCTTTTGTGTTGTAGGCTTATAACCGTTGGTTCTTGGCTAGAACCGACAGTGATAGAACCCAATCACTGTCGGCTCTTGGCTTAAACCGGCAGTGATGAGTGGCCGCCAAAACACTGTCGGTTCAAGCCACAAACCGGCAGTGATGTAGTACTTCACTGCCGGTTTTAGTCCAGCCCCAATCATTTTTTTATTTTCAAGCTCATAACCGGCAGTGAAGGTACATCACTGCCGGTTCTCACAAATCCGGCAGTGATGAGGCCGGCGGTGATGTGCAAATCTGACGTGGTGAACAAGAACCATGCATCTCACTTGTTATGCATGCATAGGGCATTGCAAGAAGATTGAAGGAAGCAGGCTGTATTTGTGGTCTAGTTCTTTATTAATTATCACCAGTTGAGGTTTAATTTGGGTGATCTCATATAAACTCAAGGTTGATCACTTTAGTTTGCAGCAGCTAGCAGTACGTAGTGTGATACAGAGCTGTAGCATGCATGGTGCCCTACTGCCCACAGCCCACGCAGCTTGTAATTAACCCTTAATGCATGCATTCCTTATGTATATAAAAAAATGCATTGAGATTCACAGTTCACCTGATGAGTATCCGACAGGTCACGTACGCAACTGCTAGCTTAGCTGACGGCATTCAGCAATGCAATACAATGTGTCAATGTCGACATGGCGAATCATATTAATTATATTCTACTCCTACTTTGCAGTTAATTTCTGGTTTAATGAGTGGGTTTTCCTCTTCTTCGTTGAGCAACATAACGTATTATTAGTTCGTCTCTTCAGATTTTGTTTATCTTTCATTAAATTGGTTTTCTACATACTGGAAAAAGGAAAACATACTAATAAACAATGCTATCACACTAGAAATATACATATGATGAAATAATAAATCCTATGCAGGAGCTGCCATAGCTCACGCGTCTCGGGTGGGACAACTCGACGTCGAGGATGAGATCACGGTGGCCACGCACACCCCCAACGACGCGACGCCCACGCCACGTGAGGCTGTTCGTTGTCCTGCAAGGTTCAACGAGGAGGTGCAGTGCAAGAGAAAGTCGCCATTGATCGCCAGTCCTCCAAGGCAGAAGGCAGTAAAGCGTCCCCTGCCAATCAGGAGCAGGCAGATTGATGCTTAGCCTTTGTCGCACGTACCGACCTACAAGCGGGGCGAGGTACTACTCATGAAAAGGATGGGCATCGCGCCGTTGGTGGCACCGGTTTCTTCCGCGTCCAAGGGAGCATACGACGCTATTTTCACCGGGAACTTGACGTCGAGCCAAGTTGAAGCTCTGGACGAGTTATTTCCAGCGACCAACACCAAGGCAGGTAGAAAAGCTCTTCTCAAACGCCGGAGTAGTATCGCGCAGCCAGCAGCGGAGGCGCCCAACTTCGTAGGTTGCAGCGCTGCTCTTAGCTCGGTTGTAGACCTTTTATGTAATGCTTGGAGTTGTTTGCTAGGACGGTCCAGTCTACAGCCGTAAGACCTCCGATGGCGTTCGTCAGAAACGCGTCGTTTGTATGATTAAACTATTCTTCTTAATTATAATGATACGCAAATCTTTTGCGTATTTGAGAAAAAAAATCTTCAATTTGGATAATCATATTATATGCTGCTACGAAAGTTGGCAGTACTACTGCTCGCAATTTTTTTTAAAAAAAAAGTAGGGTTGAGCCTTGCATTGATTTGGTTCTTGTTACCATCGTCAATTTTTTATTCGCTGTGAAATGGTTGAAAACGCTACATATAACTGTTACGCTAGGTGTTGGTGAGGTAAAGATGAGCACATCTGTTGACAAATGCAAAGCATCCCTAGCTAGTTTTCTAATACATACAACAGTAGTGTGAGTTCAGAGCTTTCAGCTTTTGTCAATTCAAACAAACTTAATTACACTAGTTGAGAAAGAGATTCCTCATGCATGTGTAGCTCTCTCCGTGTCATATATATATATATATATATATATATATATATATGTGTGTGTGCGCGCGCGCGCGCGCGCGCGGAAATGGATCAGCTACTGCAGCGAATCTTGAGGCCTGTTGGAGTACTATATATAGTTTAGATGGTGGTTATCCTGCCGTGTGCTATCGCCTCTTGCTAAAATAAAATAAAACAACTAGTATATAGGGAAGCAAAATCCCAGTGCAACTCTTGCAGTTGCAGGTGTAGAATACGCATGCATAATCGCAAGGAAACACATGCCGCGTCGCCTAAAATTACTTTGACCGTTCGATCTCCTTAACCAACGGCCCAGATCTCTTGGATCGGATTTTACCGGAATCTGATTTTCTGCTTCACCTTACTTCTCCGGCTTCTTCTCAGCTTCTTTCTCGCTTCTCCCGCTTCTCATCGGAATCCACCCAAACAAATATATACTCAGCTTCGGCTTCTCCTTCACGAAGCTTCTCTTCCCTTCTCTCTCTCTCTCTCTCTCTCTCTCTCTCTCTCGTGTTCGCTCTCTCTCGCTCTCCCCCTCCGACGCGGGCAGGGGGTGATGGCGGGCGCGAGCGTCCGTGGCGGCGGCGCCCACCATCCTCCTCCTCCCCAGCCCTCCCTCGCCTGCCTCTCACCTCCGTCTCTCCTTCCCCTTCCTCTCTCTCTCTCCCCTTCCCTCCCGAGGTGGCGGCTGCTGCGAGGCGACGGCGGCCCCCTGCAGCCGGCGCAGTTGGGGCCCGGCGGCTCCCTCCCTCTCCCACATCCTATGCACGGAGCTCGTCAACGCCTTGTCCCTTTGCTCCGTCTACTCGTGCTATAGGTGCTACAGGAAACCCTAGCTGCATGTTTTCGAGTAGGTGTGTACTAATGCGTTCATTCTACTGGTTCAATTGTTGATCAATTTGATTAGTTTATTGTTTGTTCTATGAGTTTGTATTCTGTTTACCTAGGTTCAGGCCTTATTTCATACCTGTGCAATTGTGCCTAGATGTATTCGATGTGTACTAATCCTACGATACGTGCGGCGTTGGCGGATGATAACTTTGACCAGGTATGTATTGATGCGCTCATTTAATTGGTTCGTTTAATTGTTGATCAATTCGTTAGTTCATGGTTTGATCTGTGAGTTCGTATTTTATTTTGGTGGCTTCAGGTTCGATTTCGAAATGTACTGATCCTGCGAAATCGTCAGTTTATAGTTCGAACTGTGAATTTGTATTTTGTATTAGTGGGTTCAGGTTCAATTTCATACCTATTCAATTTTGACCGGGTATATTAAATATGTGCTTATCCTGCGATCCAGTATCCTTAGGCTAACTTCATTTTTCTGCCTCTATCAAATAAATAAGGGCTTTATGGTCTGCCTCTGAATCCTCACAAATTCAAGATTCATAATTTTGGAGTGAATGTAACAAATATTACGTATCAAAGTCAGGATATTGACGAAGGCACTACCTGTTACCTTGCCCTTGCTGCGCATTGGTCCGGTATATTTTCCTAACTGCAAATTCTATTTCAAATCCATATATAATCATCACATCTTCTCAGCTAGCAATGCATTGGTTTAGTACCAAATGTTTAAAACTCACAACTACCGATGAATTGTTTGTCTACACTTTCAAGTAATATGAACCAGCCATCCCTTATTATTATACTCTGCAGTGCTGATTGAGCCATCAAATGTATGATTCATTTTCCTACTGAAGCCTGTAGGTAATTGCTAGCCTTACTTACCAATATATTTTATATATCGGATTGTCATTGCTGAAGACACCAACATTATGTACATGATATACGAGTGCTCAAACTTTTGGGCCCATGTTTTTGCAGGATAGTTAGCCGATGGTAGAACAGATTTGTTGTTGAAGGTTAGTGCTCCACAGGTTCCTTTCTGCCATTCTTTTCTTTTTTAGATCCAACCCATAAATAGTACTGTGAAAGTTGCAGTGGGTAATGAAACTGGTACTATTTTAAATGTTCAAGACCTTTGTTGGATGCCTAGATGGTTTGCCAATTCATTTAGGTGTTCCCTTTTTCACTGAGGATGTATGAGCCGGCCATGGTTCTCAGTATGTACAAATTCATGTGAATAAAGTGCCCCCCTTCTCTTTGTGTATGTTGCTTTTTTGGGTTCCCGCAAATATTCTTAGTTATTATTCCAAATCATTTTCAGAATGGTAATGAAACTGGTACTATTTTAAGTGTTCAGGTCCTTTGTTGGATGGCTGTTTATTTTATTTTTTCAAACTGATGCTACCTTGCCTCCCTGCGAAATTATTTGTCTGCCAACTAATGTTGCTTTTTTTTCTTTGTACTCATGCTGGTTATGAGCATAGCATGACATGGCCTTTGTTTCCCTTCTCATTACAAATTCTCATTTGTAATTCGTACCTAACAGACATAGGCATCCAGCCTCACGTGAGTTCGCCATCTACCTCTTCATTTTTATCTGCCAGTGTCTAAGCAACCGGTTGGCCTTGCTGGACATCTTCTTCTGTTGGTGAGTATTTAGGATTCATAGCAAATGTAGGTGCTTCTCAAGGCCCACTAGATGTCAATTCATGAATACATTCTCTGGATTCTGTTGTTATCAACGTAAATGTTCTTTGCTAACCTATTCCACGTATATGTGGTGTGACAAAAAAAATCAGCCTCTGTCTATAAACTGGAATGGTTGCTTCCTAAAACTTTTTTCGCTTGCAGTAAATGATAAACTTGGTAGGATCACGTAAAGTTAGTGCTACATTTACATACTCTACTATTTAAAATTGTAGTTGAATCTATTTTATCGGCCTTCAAAATTCCCAGTGCAAACAGATTAATGAGTTACATGCTCTACTCTTGCCATTTTAGTAGTTTTGATGCTGTAATTTTTATAACTAATAATAGACATGCCTTCCTTACAGACTTATTATAGCATTAGGTTGAGTGAAGAACACTATACAATTAACAATTCCTTCTTTATAAATAAAGATAATTTCATGTTTCCATAATTGTTGTGCACAAGCATCGTCTTTTTGTTACGTATAGGGCTCTGCGGTTAAAAGAACATATTATGAGGCCTTTCTTAATCGAAATGTGCCAGGGAGTGCAAGCCAGCCTCTCATGAATGATGATATAATGCATTTTCGAATTGGAATTGGAATGCTCTTGATCAATTTTGCTTTGGCTTTTGCTGCACTTCTTGCGACTTGCCCGTCTCTTAGTTTCCATGGTTTTGGCTTCCCGTAGATCTATCTTCTATCTCTGTGTTTACATGGAACTATCTACATGTACAGATCAAGGATCCTATAAATGTATATTCTGTTACATGTTGTGTATACATGCTAAACGATTCAGCTTTCCATGCAAACTTTTAACCTAACAGGTATTTCTTTTATGCCCACCAGGTACAACCATGTGTGTGTGATGCGTGTTCATTTACTTACAGATTTCATTTAGCTGTCTGCTTACCTAATAGCAGCTGTTAGGTAGTTTGAATGACCACTCTTTTTTCATCAATGGTTTAAGAATATTATAAGGCTTCCCTATTATACAAAATTTCATCTGTATTCACTTCTCATCTTGCAATCAGTTAACACTGTATATTGATTCCTGTTCTGAATTGTCGCATTTATCTCAAAAATATTAATCGCTTGACTGCTTAGGTACAACCATGTGTGTGTGATGCGTGTTCATTTACTTGCAGATTTCATTTGGCTGTCTGCTTACCTAATAACAGCAGTTAAGCAGTTTGAATGATCACTCTTTTTTCATCCATGGTTTAAGAATATTATAAGGTTTTCCTATTATACAAAACTTCATCTGTATTCACTTCTCGTCTTGCAACCAGTTAACACTGTATATTAATTCCTGTTTTGAATTGTCACGTTTATCTCAAAAATATTAATCGCTTGACTGCTTTTTGCAGGCTAATCACACAATCCATCAGCCCAACGCATTGCTACGAGTGCAGAGAAACCCCAAGTTGCAGTTTGTTTTTCGAAAGAGATCTGGCTTATTATATTAATTAAAAGGGAGCAGATACATGTGCAAAAGGCACAGTACAACTAAAGACTCGATGGAATGAAACTTGAACACCAACAAAACTAAATATTGCTTCCGTCTCTAAATAAACCAATGTCTATAGTTATCTTAAGTCAAATATTTTACGTTTGACTGAATTTATACAAAAGAGCATAAATGTTATTGCCTCAAATGAGCACGTTATAAAAATGTATCACATTTTTTAATTGATTCAGTCAAACTTAAAAAATAGTTTAACTTAACAACTCTAGCTAGGAGTTGATTTATATTCAGAGACGGAGGGACACTTCAGGCTGAGGGTGCAAATCATTATTGTAATAAGGCTGTGTTTAGTTGGGGAGGTGAAAATTTTTGGGTGTCACATTGAATGTGTGGGAAGGATGTCGGGAGGGGTTTTTAGATACTAACAAAAAAAAATAAATTACAGAACCCATCAGGAAACTGCGAGACGAATTTAATGATACTAATTAATCGGTCATTAGCACATGTGGGTTACTGTAGCACTTAAGGCTTTTCATGAACTAATTAGGCTTAAAAGATTCGTCTCGCGATTTTGCCGAGAACTGTGAAATTAGTTTTTTTTTCATCTACATTTAGTACTCCATACATGTGTCCAAACATGCTCTTTTACTGTAGGAGGTAAAAAAAAATTTGGAAACTAAACAAGGCCTAAATCGGTGTTCTTGGAACTGAGGTTTCGGATGAGGTATTTATTTATTAACTATGAATTAAGTAGTTTTTCGGTGGCCGTGTGAACTTTTGTCTTTTTGGTTGCTTGACACAACTGAAAAGGATCCACAATACCTTATTAATGCTAGCTCTCGGACTTTTGTGTGAGGTTGAATTGCGTGAGAAACCTCTCAAGTATATATGTGACAATCATATTCATATATAGGCAAATGTAGCAGAAGCAGAGGAAGGTCATATATGAAAATGATATATGCTGGTTTCCAGTCGCCGTTCTTTGCTGACGTTACGTACGTGTGGTTATGAAAAGTGGGAATTCTTCTTGATGATGCTTTGGCTTGTGCTACTCTTCACCCTACAAAGAGGCTTGTGGAAACTACTCTGCAGTGTGATATCCAAGGAAACGAACTATCTTCCTAATTGAACTGACCAATGGAAAAAAAATCGTCAATTGAGAGTTAGGTGACTCAGTTTAAGATTTGGCAAAAAAGATTGATATTACTGTTAAAAACAGTAAGTAAGAAATACCCTAGAGAGCTAGCATAACAAGCATCACTACTAGAGAACAGACTTTAGAACGATGTCCCAATTTGGCATTAGCCTTGGCATGTAACTTATATTTATACACCGGCCCCATCGCCTCCACAACGATCTCCAACTCCTACACCGACCCCACCGCCTTCACAATGATCTCCAACGCCTCCACGCCGGTCTCCACCAACACCGGCCTCATCGCCTCCACGCCGGTCTCCAACACCGCCCCCACCCCCTCCACAACGACGCACTACAAAGACGTCTAAGGTCCCGGCGGCAAAGAAGACCCCGAGAAAAAGAGTTATTTCTCAATAAATACTTCCTGAAAAGACTGATGAGCAAATAGCAGCTGAAGAAGACAAAAAAGTAAAAGATTTTTTTATAGATATAAAAAACAAGAGTCAAGCGAAGCTTAAGGAGAAGTCGTACTTTTACATACCACGAGATGTGCTGAGGCAGAAGGTCGATGCTCACAAGAAAAAGATGATTGAACTTCGTAAGCCTTCGCCACTATCAGACTATGACCGCTCCCTCGTGAAGTCACATGATGCAGATAAGAAAAGGAAAAGAGCATCAGGGAAGGATGTCCCACAGCTCGGACAACAGAAGCAACCAATGCAAAATCTTGTTGTTGCTAATGAATATGGTTCCAACATAGAAGTCTATCGACCAGACAACTCTGGAGAAGTGTCGGTTCAAGCTCTTAATGCTTTTTTTGAAGATACTGGTTTAACCTTAGATCAATTGATGGGCAAAGCTCCAATCCAGAACCTAGAAGTTGATACCTAGAAGACTTATAAATATGGCAAAAATCTGTACAACCCTGCGGCTCTG